>SNQJ01S0119036.1:16115-41465 GCA_010110895.2 Picea sitchensis
ACCTAAAAATAGCTCATTTGTTTGATACAATGCATATCAGGAAGAATGTGACAGAAACATTATGGCGAATCATAGATGGTAGGAGGGATAAAGAAAAAGTCATCAAGATTTGTAGTGACATTCAGATAGCCAATCATACAATGTAAAGTGGGATTAAATCAAATAACAACGGAGATCGAAATAACCTTCCCTGGTTATTAACAGAGCAACAAAGCAATGATCTAAAAGAGGTCATTCAGAGAATAAAATTTCCCACGGGTTTTTCTTCAAACATAAATAATATATTAACTAAGAAAGGTGAATTTGGTGGGGTAAAAACACATGATTGGCATAACTTCATTAAGGTAATTATTTTTCTATATATATTCATCTTTTTAGTTTTGTTTTATTATACTTTAGAATCAAATAATGATCGATTTTGATTGTTACAGTATGTTCTACCTCTATCTCTCCCAGACCGCTTCGACAACAATGTCAAACAAGTTATATATGATCTTGGCAAACACATGAGGTAAGTAGTAAATTATATGTAAATTGTTTTTTCCAATTTTTTATTCAAGATCTTAATGAAATATGTTTTACTTATAATGTAATATATTAATTTATATGTTTTTTTGAAACATGGTACTTGCTTGCAACATCGAATATAAATGGTTGTCATTGAAAGAAATCCATCAAGAAGATATAAAGTATTGGAAGAGAGACATTCCTCAACTAATGTGTGAAATGAAAAAGTATCTACCTCTGGCATTTTTCAATGCACAAGAACACTACATCATACACCAAGTTGAGGAGATTGAATTGCGTGGACCAGTACACACAAGTTCAATGTGGATGGTGGAGAGGCACCTGAAATCATTAAAGGCTTTGGTTAGACAAAGAGCACGTCCTGAGGGTTCTATGGTGGAGGGATATATGCTATATCAATCGATGGTGTATATTAGTCAATATATTCCTAAATTAGCTGCAAATATGCATGTGGATTGCATTTGGGATGTGAACTCCATTAAAAAATTTGAAGGGGAGCACCTGTTGGGGAAAAGTAGAATGATGAAAGTGAAAGGTAATTAGGTTTATAATACATCTGACTTTTCCTTTTTGTGTGTATCTTACTTATTTAATTTTTATGCTTTCATCAATTATTAATATTTTATACCTTGCTAACTAACATATATTGGTGAATTATGATTTTTTGATATAGTTGGTCGAGAGTGGGATGCAGTACATATATACATTGCAAACAATCTTGACTGTATGAAGGTATGGATTGATAGATGCATACAACGTGAAGGTAGGTTATCATGGGAAGGGGTGTCTACATTGGTTATAGAAGCTCAACGTAATGGAGATACCAATCTTATGCAACAGGAAATTGATTTAGCACATGGTCTGAAAGATAAATAGGCAAGCATGCTATTCATCCAATATAATTTCATTATGTTATTTCATAAATTATTAATGTTAGTGTCGATGTGTTTTTCCCATCCATACATTACAAGTTATGTAAAATATGTTTTATGTGTCTGGCATATTGCAGTTGAAACATCACAAGGCTATGTGGTGCAATGGTCGTAAATTTCGCATCAAAAAGTTGGACGAAAAGAGGAAAACTTCTGATTGTGGGATAACTGCAGTCTTCGAGGTCACTAATGTTTCCTTAGAAGTGACAGACGTCCCGAAGTCTCTGAAAACCGATACTATGGGTATTTGGAGGACATACTTGAGTGTGACTTTAAATCCTTCAAAATAGTTTTGTTTGATGTCAAATGGTACAGGGTACGAATGAGTGAACATGATCCTGATAGCACTGTTATTCTACATGATAACAGATTTACCATGGTTAATACAAGGTCATTTGAGCCAGGAACATATCATTATGTTATTCCAGGACAATTCGAACAAGTCTTCTACTCAGAGGTTCTAGGTGAAGCAGGTTGGTCATTTGTTGTTAGGTATGATCCAAGAGGAAGGCCAGTAAATCATAATATTGTAGAGGAAGAAAATGATATTGAAGAAGAAGATGATGTAGAGGAACAGGTAGCCGATGTAGCAGATGTCTCATATGAAGAGACTGAAGGAGATGAACCAAATGTACTAGTAGGAGGAAATGCAGATCTTGATGATGATATCCATGATGAAGATATATTGCTTGGAAATGAGTACATTGATGACGATGTTGATATGGTCAATCCTTACAACACCTTATATGAACCAGATGATATAAATGTTCAGTTTGATGAAGATGATCAACTAGAAGATTGATGAATGTATTGAAATGTTGAAATATTGTATATATAAGGTCAGAAGAGAAGGGAAAGTGGGCGCAAGTGGCAAGGGAAAGCTTAATTTGGAGACACTTTATATTCATTCGAGTACACTACATCAACCAAGGTCAATACAAATCAGGTAAAGGAGGTACATATTCTTTACTTATTATTTATTGTGCTTCTTGTTCAAAAAATTCTAAAATAAGTACATATCACAAAATGATAAACCAGGGAACAACAATTTACATTTGAAACACTTCACCACATAAAATGACACAAGAATATGGAAATAAAGTCTTTGTATTCACTCATTACAGACAATTAAAGCCTGTGAGAACTTTTACATTTTTTGATCATCCCAAGTCCAACCCCAACTTTCTTCAAAGTCATAGGCTTTATGGCCTTTACATAACAGTTCAAGATTCTATGAAAATGGATCTGAAATACTCAAAATAGAATAAAATTGAAACTAGTATAATATGCAAAATCTAGTCCTGATTTAAGGGTGAAAGTCTTATCAACTAAATATTCCACAATATTGACAGCTTCAACCATATTTGATATCTTCAATAATTGTCAAAGTGATGACAAAGCACTTTGAAATCCTGCTTTGACAAATAAGCAATCTTTACCAAGAATTTTAAAAGCCACTTAACCTTTTTGCCATAATATCTTCATCAAAAAATTGAAAAGGGTGATGATCTGAATCCCTTTAATCTTTATCTTTCATTTGGAACCCCTTCCGCATGATCTGGACACCAAAAACTTCGATCTGGGCAAAAATATGAGCATTATGTCATCCTCCTCTCTTTCGGTGGCTTATAGGTGTAAAACAGAATAGGGTTAGCTGCCGAAAGAAGAGCTTTCAACAACTAACAACGCCTTGAGGAAAAGCGAATAAGATGCCGAAAATTATGAGTTTTCCACAACTGTTCAAAACTGCAAAAATGGTTTTTCTTCGAACTACCTACTCTTTAGGATCTTCATTTAGGTTCTCAACAACTTCTGCTAGAGCTTTTAAATCGGGATGTTCTCTTGGCTTAGGATTTTTGAGTCTTAGTTTGATCCTTAAACATCTAACCATTTTAAATAACTTACGATTCTCCTTGAGAAATTTCTTATTCCTCTTATGTTCCTTTACATGCATTTTAGCTAACCTTTCAAAACAATCTCTTACCCCATCTGATGTGCTGCTTATAGTCTGGTTTTGGGATTTAATGACCCTCTCAAGCAACTTCATCTTTGATATCTCTTCTTTAAACTTTTCAATCAGCTTTGATGATTTGCTGACCTTGTTGTGTTTGCTTGTTGATGTCTCAGGTAACTCCAAGGCTAGGACTTCAATTGCAGCTTATTCTCTCTCCTCCATGGATGTTTCAGACTCAGAGTCTGAGTATGGAAAATTCAAGATGTTTTTCTCAACAATGCTTCTTTGGACCTCCTTTCCCTGATCAAAATCAAGATTCTTTTTTTCCTTCTTAGTCCTGGGTGAAGGGGTTGGTTGTTCTATCTACACTAGTGACACGGCCCTTCTCTTTCTCTTACTTCTCTTTGGTGTAGATGACTTCTTTGTAGGTGTATTCCTACCCTTAGGCTGGATCTCTTGCTCGAATTCTCCCCAAAACTGGAGGTAGTTCCATGCCCTCTCTCTTATCTGGAGTTCCCCCATCACTATAAGCTTGATGAGGCCATGATGGAACAACTTGTTATTTATTTTCTCATGTTTATCTTGGAATTTTTGTGCCATCTTGGTGAGGCAAGTTCAGAGGATTGTTTCCTATAAAATGATTGATAAGCATTAAATGGTACAACAAGACCCTACCATACCTCCCTTCACACGTTATGTGCACCTGAATAACCTTAAGCAATTTCTGCCATTTGTCTTCCAAGTAATTCCTGGGAACATCCTTCTGCCAAATAATGCTCTGGAAATTCCACTTGAAATTCAAAAAAAACTTCATCTAATGACTATCCTATCACCTAAATACATAAAAACCGGAAAATTTATTTGAGGAGATAATTAGGCCAGCAAGCCAGGAATTTCATCACGAAATCCACATATAATATCTGAATCATCATATTTCCTATCTTTATTTGCATAGGATAAGTCTAATAAAAACTTTGATCTGATGATCTTATTTATATACATACATCCTATTCTAATATGAGGACTCTTGATCTTAATCAATATGAGATATCCAGTATAACCAGTCAAAGATTGGATCTGAAACCTGGGCTGCTTCACTGATTTTCACGAAACTTAGATGCAGATCTAGTAATGATAAGGATTTCTATCCTGATCTCTTTTACATGCGAATCGATCAATCTGAAGAACAACTAAACTGTTGAAAATGTATTGTGGCCTTTCCACGAAAAATTTCTCCATATAGATATCTATAGGGTCGAAATAGACCTAAGTTGTTCCTTGGCATTTGGAATCAGTCCATTCCATATCCTGACCTTGTTTTGCTTGTGAGTTCTTCAAGTCTTCAAACATTTCAATATGTGTTTGTATTTCATCTGATGGGTTTTGCACAGATATTTATGTTGAACCAGACAATGGGGAAGGCTGTATGATCATATCCATATTATAAAAAAAATTTAATTCATTAGGAGTAAATGAAAACAGACTTTGAAAACACACCTCATCCAAAATATCGGCTATAGGGTCATAAAATTCTTCAGATAATGGTAGCACCGACCCCATTGGTACTTCATGGTTTACACTATGACTTTCAACTAGAATCTAACCAAAATTCCCTCTCAAAATTTGAAATGAATTAAAGCATAGAGGCAATGAATCACAATGGATATGCTCATTACCTGTTTCAGGCTTCATGATTTCATCTAAGGTTTGACTTTCAAAAAGGATCAAAGGTTGCACCTCTGGATCAGCTTTTGTATCTCCCTTGTTTTCCTCAACCGATACATTGGAACATTCCTCATTCTTTCTATTCACGACCTGTTTGTAATGTTCCCTTAGCAGTGAGGCAAAATACAAGGGAAAACATTCTGCATTTCCTGGAATTTTTTTTGCATCATCTTCCATGCAATCTTGTTGGGTATGCAGAATTTGATTGTCATATGTGCAATGTGATAACTGGGCTTCTTCTTCCCATGAAGATAGTACTGGCTTCTTTGACCAATCATCTTCGATCTCAACCATATAGTCACCATTTTTAAGATCATATCTGATCATGTTATCTATGTAGGGCTTAGTCATCAAACATGCACATCATCTTCGGAGATTTTTCCACCACCACCTGATTTTTAACTTCCTCTTTGACTGTATTGTGAATTGAGTACATGAAGAAATCCTTTGGTGGTTTAGGACACTGAGGCTGGGATGGAGGAATGATCCACGTTAACCATGTCAAGGATCAAAATTACCTAGGGTTTTTGTGTTTGTTCCATGAAATCAAGGTCTGTGATTACATTCAACTAAGTTTGCTCCATGAAACTTGATGAGGAGCATAAGGAGAAATAAGATGAATATTCAAGGGATAGCTTAGAAGCAGAAGAGGATGAAATGAAAAAGTAACAAGCAGAGAAATATCAAAGGAAAAGAGAATAAGTAGAAAATGAACTTGAGTTAATAGAGAGCTAGAGAAAAATAGAAGGAAGTTGGAAGAAGAATAAAAAAAGTAAACAATAAGAGAATGAACAAACACTACTTCTTGTGAATTGAAATTTGACAGAGGTACGTCAGTTGGTCGAAGAGATTCTGTCGATGCTTTGAAGAAACGTGGTTACCAATTTCTTCCATGTATATTGGTTGGATAATCCGACGAACATATTTCCATCGGATATCCGACACCCTGTCTTCGGTCTACCGATATCCCTAAGAACCAAAACCTTGTTGAAATCAACCATTATTTCCAACGCATATGTGTCAGAAGTCCGACGTAACTACATGTAAAATATCTAATACAGAAACAAGATATTCAACATGTGTTTTTCAGACTCTGCAGTGGATATCCAATGAACTTGTATGTCAAATATCTGACATACAAACAAAATATCCGACGGAGGTGCCATACCTCCGACGAATATGTTTTATGGATAGTGATTCAGATATCCGATGAGAAGGTATGTCAGATATCCAACAACCAAACAACATATTCGATGGAGGTGCCATACCTCCGAAGGATATGTCTGTCGGATAGTTCCTCGGATATCCAATAGGAAGGTACGTCATATATCTAATAGTCAAACAACATATCTGACAAATGTTCCATACCTCTGAAGGATATGTCTCTCGAAAGGTTCATCGAATATCTGATGAAGATATATATATATATATATATATATATATTAAAAAAAAATAATGAGATTAATGGCCCATAACTTTTGTGTGCCTATTGACTAGTTAGACCTGTAACATTGTTTCGACCCAAGTTATTATCTCAACAAGGACTTCAATAGTAATTTGGGTAAAAAAAACATTTCCAATCCCTTGTACTCTAGTCT
Organism: Picea sitchensis; assembly: GCA_010110895.2. Lineage (NCBI taxonomy): Eukaryota > Viridiplantae > Streptophyta > Pinopsida > Pinales > Pinaceae > Picea > Picea sitchensis. Next base: position 22,853 of record SNQJ01S0119036.1, read on the forward strand.
CTGTTTTTTCTATGGTAAAGGAATGTAAAATAAATATCCCAAACTTATCCCTCTGCCTCTTCATACATTCTTATTAAGGTAGTAAAAAACAACATGCAATGAAGAAAGATAATTGGATATTAAGTTCTAATCTTGCAATTTCAACAATAGATTTGGATATTAACTTTGAGGAGCCAAGGTAGTTCTTAAAAATGTTGATTTAATCCATCTATCAAAAGGTTTTTGGGTGGTTACCCTATTCTAGGAAGGATAAATAACATCTAACTAATTTTCCCCTTTATCTCCTTTTAAATGAAAGTTTCTCTTTACAATCATGTAGAGAAAAGGGGTAATTCATTCATCAAATTTAGTAAACAATTCTATAAGATACATAGTGCTTCAAATATCCCAAATTTGTTGGCATTATTCCTAGAGATGTGCACTACTATATTTCTAGGAGAGTTACATATGAAATTATTTAACCTTCTTTTGAAATGTGTGGATACAAAGAGAATTTTCCTCCAAAACATCATGTCAACTCATCAACAATGGCAGAAGAGAAGGTTTAATGACATTTTTGTGTAACAACAACAACTTTCCCCTTGTCATCAGGTTGAGCTTGTAACCAAAACATGTCAAAATGTTGGTAAGGAAAATCCTTCATGTTATAAGATGACAAAGTTGATTTTAACTCTCCTAACTGTAAAAAATATTCATCCACTTGTATCAATGACTGGAACCAATCAGTAACCTCAAACATCATTTCTAATCATTGTTCCAACACACAAATTCATGCATTCTACTCTCTTATCTAGAAAAATAATTCATTTAGACATGAAATTCGTAGTATAAATGTGTAACATCCCAAGGGTTGTATGATGCATGAATTTAATTAACAAGGCATAAAAGCGAAGGTGAAGGCTCAAATTTAGGAATTAAAGAGGAAAAATTGATGAGAAAAAATAGGGAAATTACCAGGCTCATCATCCATCACTTTTTTAAAGGGGATAGGTTGGCTCGGTATTATTTCATATAAAATCAACTTAAGGACATAAAATACCAAATTAATCCCACTAATTTACAAGTCATATCTTAAACCTTAGGACTATATCAAGTCATACCTAACCTTAAGATTTAGAAATAATAGGATATAAAATTAAGGAACCTTTATCTTTATCAAGTTGGTGCTAAATCTTGTGTTAGGGTAAGAGTTTGAAGAAAAGTTATAATATCTATGTCATGCAAAGCCCTATTAAATTATTCAACCATCTAGAAAGCAAGTAAAAATTCATGAATAATAGGACATAAAATTATAGAGCCTTTATATTTATTAAGTCTATGCCTAGAACTTGTGCCTAGGAAATAATTTGAAGAGTGCAAACTTGGGTGTATAAATATTTGGCTATTAGACCAATATTACTTAGTGCTAATCAAACCTTTAATGAAATAAATTTGTGGATACATGATCTTCTCACAACCATTCATTATTTATATTTATTTTGAAAACCTAATACATAAGTAGGATTCCACTTGGACACAAGAGTCAAATGTTTGACTTGAAGGAGTTTAGATATTTACAAGTCCATGAAATGTATATTTTTCTCTCTTGCCTACTTTCCCGCGCCCATTTCAAAGGTCTTTTCTTTAGGAGCCATCCAGGGTTTCGGGACCTTTGTATCTTAGTACTGGAGCCATTCCAACCCTCGAAATATCGTCATCGATTGTCACCTCACCACTGTGTTGCAAGGAGAAAGTGACCTTGGCCACTGCGGCGCAAGGAGAAATTGAACTCAACCACTGCGGTGCAAGGAAAAAGTGAACTCGGCCATTGTGGTGCAAGGAGACATAGACCTTGAGCCACTACGTGCGTAAGGATATAAAGACCTTGACTTCGAGCCAATATTCACAAGGAACGAAGAATGGTGATTAATTTCATTCCAAGAGTTTCGATTTGGAAAATGAATGAATATTTGGACTCCTCTTTCCAACTTGCATTGCATTGCCTTTGGAAACCCCAATTTTGCCTTGCATTGGAAACCCCAAGTTTTTTTCCCACCACACATGTTTTGTTGGCTCTTAGGTTTTCTTGGTTGGGTGCCCTCTTGTGAACTTGAGTTTTCCTGTAGCGCTCTAACACACATTTTTCATTCCGATTTCTGCGTGTGTGACCCCTCTTGCCTAACTTTCTTCTAGTATTACCTTTCTGAGACAGTTTTTTTCCCACATGAGCTTTATTCACAGAACTCTTCCTATTTTGTTTTGTTGTTTTTGGCATTTCGTGCGAGGGGTGATATGAGTGATAAAATGGAGCTGCCTCTTGGGTCCACTCGAAGATTGGCCATTCTGAGGGGCCATTCCTACTTGAGGTTGGTGGTTTTTGGCTTGTTATCACACCCACGTTGCTCAGTGGCACATGAGCATTAAAAATTTAGATGAGACAATTTGACTATTAAATTCAATGGATAAAACTTCATCATTCAAAGTTAAAACATCAAGAAATTACATTTTCTAGGATGATTCAAAGTTGCAATAAGGAAAATTTCTTGAGTACAATCAATCAAAAGAATAGCTCAATGATTCAAATTATAGTACATGGCACATAGAACAACGAAATAAGAGAATGGGTAAATGGCACATGGAATAATTTCTTTGGATGGAGTTAATTCAGCCCAAAATTAAGAATTTGATCTCTATGTCTTTGTGAAGGTTACCTATTTAAGCTTATATGGACTATCAATGGTTAATATAGGTTCAATTACGTAATCCAAAATGTCAATTAAGTTTTCAATTTTAATAGGAGACAAAGGAGGCTTAGTGGGTTGTAGGTTTCTTTCCTCAACCCTTTTATTAAGTTGGAAACAAATTGAGGTATCATTCGCAGATTGAAGTAGTTGAAAATAAGACTTACCAACTATTAATAAATGTTTCTGAGATGGTTAAATCTTTGTATATAACTAGTATTCAAATGGAACTTAACCTTTGGTGTTTCTTTGAACCAAGAACAACATCATTTTGAATAATACACTTTACTTTGGGTGTAAAATTTTTTGAGAAATGATCCTCAAAGATAGAACCTTGTACAACCTACGATAATAATTGTAGTGGCATTGTACTAATGTAAGGATTCCATTAGTACAATATGAATACAATATCCTTACATGGCTTTCCCTATCACTAGTAAAGGTTTTGGGCACTCCCTATAGTCATACAAATTCTTTGAAAAATAATTCCATTGTCTTGTTGGCATATTTAGTCTTTTTAGAGGGAATGAAATGGACCACTTTTGGAAGTTTATACCATGAACCATTACCCTTACATGTCCAAGGAAATCCAAAAACAAAACCCATGTTGATGTCAACCTGGGTCCCAAGGTTTCTCTAGTATTGGCATCAACATACATGGTCTAGTATTTCACAAACTTGGATTGGAAAAACAAGAAAGTTTGACAAGAATAAACATAATTTTCCACATATTTATGCATTTTCATCCAAAATAAACTCTACTCTACCATATAATCAATATATTATCTCAGCCACCTAGATCACCAACATGCAATATGAAACTTAATTTATACAAAGAACCCAACCTGGATGCTGATTGCTTGCCATAGAAAAAGAAAATCCATCCAACATTAAGTAATCCTTGAAGATCTTTTCATCCACCCATGGGATTATACATATTTAAGTGTTTAAAAACAAATCATCTATATAGATATCTAAGGATTCAAACCATGAGATTCATTTGTGTCTACAAGTGCCTCCTACAAAATGCATCAACTACCAGATTTGACTTTACTCTCTTATGTTGAACTAGAATAATGTAATTTTGCAAAAACATCATCTTGCATGCTTGTGATACAAAGTAGCTTGAGAATTTATATACTTAGGAGATTTATGATCAATCAATGATATAAACTCCTTATGCAAAAGATAATGTCTCCAATATTTTATACTTACATAGTTGCATGAAGTTCCTAGTATATTTTCTTGTAAACGATTACTCTATGAGTGAGTTATTCTTCTAGCCTTACATGATAAATAGCCAACCTATTCCCTGTAGTAAATACATGATCATATGTATTCTTGGCTTTTGTTCTTATGGGGATGGCTTATGTAACTTTATTCTATGAATTTTGATGTATTTTTGGGCAATAATTATGGTTCACTTATGTTTAAGTCATTGAGGTATTGACAAAATGATTAAGGAGGTTATGATATAATCCATAGGATTTTGTTCATATTCACTTTTGGATCTAACTCTACAACATTTTACTTGACTATGTAATGTGAACCAAATTTGAATTAATAGTAGAATCAGCACCTAAATCTACATTCAGAGTGAAGACTAGAAAATCTTGAAATTATTCAGAAAATCCATGAGAAAAGAAAATTAGGAACTTTTTCACTATTATAGTCCTCTCTAGATATATATTCCAGTTGGTTGTCTTGTTGTTCCTTGGGAAGTATCTCTTTCCCAAAAAACATTTTATTCAAAATCATGTAGATCATATCAATATTATCACTCTATCAACTAATACAACCAATGAATAAACAATCAAATAGAAACATGCCAAAAATGCAAGGATACAGTAATTTCAAGTTATTTCCATATAAAAAACTTCAGAGAATAGAGAAAACCTAAGATAGGTTCATAGAAATATTAGAGAATTAAAAAGGTCACTAACATGCCCAGAGTTTCTTGCAGTCAACAATTGATAAACTTGATTATGGTGAAATGATTTGAAGCCTTGGGGCTAATCCCATTTTAATGTTAATCCATGAACATGTAAATAAGATATAATAGAGTTCAAATGAAACAATGAGTTTTCAGACATGTGGACCAAATATTATATGACAACAACAGATTACACTTTTGGAGTACATCCAGTAAGGTGTCATGATTTTGGGTTCAAACAGAAATCCTCCCATGCCTCCTCCGGTGATAAGGTGAGCTAAACCAAATTAGAGATATCATATTATGGATAATTCAAAGAGTCGCATGAATGAACATAGGAGCCACATAAATTTAAGGCATGGGTTTCATTTAATTGAGAAAATAACATTCATGATTGTACAAGAATTCCATGGGTTAATTGTGACTACAAGCCCATCTAAAACACATAAACACGACCATCTCAAAATAGTGATGCAATCAACGAACCCAAGCACAAACAATATTCAAAAAAACTTGTCGAGTTAAGGGTTTGACACTGATAATTCCCATTTGAAAATAAAGTTTGAGCCTACATAAATGACACCAAAATAAAGTGAGCATCAATATAACCAGGAATCTGAGTATCAATAAGAATAAACATGGGTTCCCTCGGAGTTAGATCCACATCCACAAGAAAACACAAAATATTATTATTGGTTTCCAAATGTGTAGTAAGAATGGGAATTAATGCAAACAGGATGAGTGTCCAAAAATAAATAACAATGGAACATAACACATGGCCAGAGGTCATGAGAATGATATCCAAACAATATACATAATAATAGCAAGTATTTGAGGTAGGGTAATGAACACATGTAGGTAGAACCAAACGTTTACAAGAGATGAGCATTCAATGTAGGTAGAATGAAACTTTAAACAAAGCCATAGTTAAGCAACCCATGGGTCAATTCGTAAACTTCAAGTGATTCCTAGAGGAAACCATAGTATGCTAGGACCTGAGCTAGGTGTAGACATAAGTAATGGCCAAGATGGGCTTTAGAATTTCCCATATAAGAAGCTCAAAATCATAGCAAAGGTGTGTCCAGAATAAGGGAGAGGAAAACCTAGAAAAGGGTCGGGATAGTTTTAAATAATTTCACAATAAGAAACATAGAGTATGGAAGAGATACACAATCCCAATTTTACCATAATAGTAACCCAAGCCAAAGCACAAGCAACTAATAATTCTCCAATTCAAATGCAATATCGATCTGGGTTCCTACCTTAAACACATATATGGACAATATATAGACCAAATGTTCCTTAAACTCCCGACTCCAACAACCCAGAGAATCCAAACAAGCTCAGTGAGGAGTAGCAATACCATACTCGAGGCTTATTATTAACTGTGGCCTACTTTTTTGCAGAGTCATTTCTTTTTGTTGAACCAAATTGATATCTCCACTTGGGTCTCTACATTATAATATGAGTTGATCAATCTGCCATTTCAGAAGAATGCATATTTGTTGTTCTCCTTTTGTCATACTTGTATCCTACACAATTATCAATACTAGAATTGAAAATTCTTCTTATGTACTTTCCAAGCTCATTTGATGAATGGTACAATAATAGGTATTTAATGATTTGTCTTAAAATTAAATGAGAAATTTACTAGGGTAGGCGAACAGAGTAGAATGAAAAAGTCTGAAGAAAATTAGCAAACTGGTGGGGTGTGGCTACTTGCTGAAGAGGGTCCCAGCTATCTTATGTTCATGAGAGCATAGACGACATCAGGGTTCCCTTGAGGTACAAACATTTAATTGAAATGATGGAATATGAATGACCTTCTATATCGATGAAACATTGTTTTTGTCTTTGGACAGAGGATATAAAATTGCTCCACTCTGTCGTTGCGGCAGGATGTTCCATGGAATTCCGAGGTTTTGTGTGGAATAAATAGCTGGATTGATGGAGTATGTCGGGCCTGTTACAATTATAGAGATTGGATGAAGATAGTCCAGCCTCTGTGACATCTGGATCTACTCTGAGTGAAACACAAATTATATACAGTTAAGAGACAATGATAGAAACAAGGAGGGTCTATGTATATTGTTAGGAAGAATGAAAGGCATCGAGAACTTAATATTGTAGAGTTTATCAGATAGTACATGACAGAGACAAAATGGCAACCTAATTGCATATTTGAAATGGGAATGAAGCGATGTGTCACATTATGCAATAAAATCAATATTGTAGGGAGGAGTTATTGATTAATTCTATAAGATGAAATACATCTGGACATTAATATTATTGGGGTGGTAATTTGAAATCTATTATTTTTACTTATTATGATGTGATGTGGTGCAGTTTTTAAATTTGTATTCCCATTGTTTTTAAATTTATAGTTGTTCATGATTTTTATTTGTTATGGTTTTCTAACACCTAAATCTTATGCACATCATACTCTTATGTTTGCATGAGTGTTTTCATTTATTATATGTTCCTATAGCATGCCCTAATTCTTAGTGCAGGTTGATAGTGGAAAAGCCATGTAATATCCCTCAAAACTATAATGCATCATGCATGGAGTTTGCATGAGTCATTTCATATGGTTTCTTACCTCAATAGAATTCTGTGGGTTTGATCATACAGAAAATCTCCATTGAGAAACATGACATATGAATTAACATTTCTGAATTCCCACATTTTAATATTATTATTAGCCCCATTTATATAATTGAGAATAATTTTTCTTTCTTGAAATATGTAGTCTTCGGGCCATGGTTGTGATGATTGTGTCAATGATGACTTGTTGGATGGCCCCAACATAATAAATAAAAATAAAAAATCCTTCGAGAAAAAAATGAACTTTACAAAATCATGCAACTTATTGTAAGTAAAGATCAAAATCATGAAACTAAAGAAAAGATAGAGCAATTGAAGGAAGAACTTCAAAATACTCAAATTAATAACCATATCTTAAAATGATTTTTTTTTGTGTGAGACCATTATGAATGTTTTCATGTTTAAATTTTACATTATCTAAATGAAAAAATCTTTTCTTTCTTATATGGATTTTTTGGCTCTCCGATTCGTCAGGCTCTCTGAATGTTAGTATGGGCATGTTAGAGGCTACAACCTCCAGCCAAGAATGAACCAACACTTCTCCCAATGACTGTCGGCCTCCACACACAAGGTTGATCCCAAATCCTCGGATTAGGTCCACACTATAAACTTTGAGGGATTGTAAGGCATGACATACCTTCCATTGAGAGGTGGCACCATACATATAGCAGGAGCTGGTGGCAGTGCCAGTGATGACACTGTCAGTTCAATTCCTGGATCATCACGCGTTGCCAACACAGGAACAATTTCATGCAATTTTTTGGTGAATAGGAAAGGAGTTCCAATAAAGACATTAAAAATTCAGGTGTTTTTAATTGTTTTAACCATTTTTTGTTGTATATATGAAGCATATATCATCTTATATATTATTATTTTCTAATTAATGATCACTTATTTTTGCATGTAGGAAACAAATTGTTTATAAACACTTGCATGACCAGTCGTTGAAAATTTTTTGGTCCCACGTTACACATGTGGTGGAATTCTCAGAGTATTCACCTCAAAAAATAAATCTTGGACTACCTTGAACATATGTTTGGGGTAGATACCTTCGACAAAAGCGAGGTCTTCAAAGCGGTGGGCCTATATTTAAAATATATAAACATGTATAGGGGTTAACTTACAAAGAACCCTAGAGGTATGGAGTATCCACCCATTATTCTGAAGAGGAATGAGAGGTGTTCATTGATGGCCGTAAAGGAGAAGGTGAGAAAAGAGGAAGAAATCCACCTGGTCCATGAAGGTAAATTACAATTTGAATTCAATACTTATAGATTTTTTTATTTTTAAAAATACAATTGTTGTGCTCCTGTATACTTAGAAATTTTTCATGGCTCTACGACCTTGAAATACAAGACAGGGTTGGCTCTGTGTGAATGATAGAAATTGCTTTTGAGGATTCTGAGCCACAGGTGCCAAGTAGTAAACATCTTAACAATATTATTATTTATATCGCCTTCCAGGTTTCTGGTATTTCATGGGGCAACCAATAACAAAATCAATACTCTTATGCAATGTAGAGGGGACGATTTTGGTATACTCCTGTGAAGACCAAACTGAGATTCTGGAAGTATGGATACCAAGATGTTATTGATCACTGGAAAAGCTTGGGACAGTCGCCAAGATTCAGTGTGCATGAGATGGTATATATAAAAATCTAACCACAATAACATGGTTCATTACCTTTAAAATACATTCTCGTTTGATAGCATCCAATAATTTTATATGTTTCTATGTTATTAGCAGGGGAGAAGCAACATTAGCGAGCCCATGAATAGTACTACACATTAGTTCGTTGATAGTAGAGAGCAACTACAGGATGGTGAAATTGCTTTCATTATGAAGTGAGTGCAACCTCTGTGATGAGTGTAGCCTCTGAGAGAGCAGGGAGTGCAACCCTGATCCCCTATACTTGGAGTGGTGGGAAACCCCATGATGTTGCTGCACATGAAATATTAATATAAGTGCATATATTAATCATATATATCTTAATAATTTTGTACTTATGATTTTTGTGATTCTATTTTTCTTTTACTATTCAATTATGATTGTCTCTACACTTATAATTTTTGGTTTTGATGGTAAGAGTTACTTGACATGCAATAGATATCCTCTAATAGAGAAAGGGAGGAGCCGCAGGAGTGATAGAAGTGTACATTCCAGTCATAATTTTTTCTTATTAATGAACTAAATCAATGCATTATTCAGTTTCCCTATAAATTTAATATTTTGTCATTGTAGAATGACCTTGCATACAGATACCTCAACATCAAAGAGTACACATATGAAAGATGCAATGTGTGTGAGAATAAAGGACAAGCAACAATAGAAAGAGCACAGAGTAAAAGATGACATAGATATGGAGTGAAATACATGAGGAAATTAGCCAAGTGGTCTGAAAAAAAAAAAAAAAAACCTAAATGTACGTCTTTATCATGTAGGTCATTTATAATAAAAACAATTCACATATGCCTATCAATATTAAGGTCTTTCACATACTTTTTTATATTTCTATTATCTTCTTTTTACCCTTATGTTTAGATCGGATCTGTAGTAAGCATATTGTGAAAAAAATATTAAAGTTTATATTTTTTAGGTTTTACCCTAAATATATATGGAGTTAGATTGGGTTTTGAGGAATTGAGAGTGATGTGAGGGGGAAGTATAAGAGCTTCCACCTTCATGTGATTTGGCCTGTTTGGTAGAGAATAAATTAGGAATTGGCTAATCTTGGACCAAAACTCTCTCAATCCACTAGAGCAACAACATAGTCAATGGTGACTTCGTTGTTGCTCCATGAAGTTTCTTGCCAAGGTCAGATAAACCAATAAAATTATTCTTGAGGCCATTCGGGGTTATTTCTAGTTCTACTGCTTTATCGTGTTTGTAGTTTGTTCTCAGTGAGTAAATTGATGTTGTAATCTAGGATGATGAGGGGCTATTCCAAGAAAAGGATGATAAGGTGCTTGTGAGCATTGTCAAGGTATGTTCTAGCATTCTCAATTTAGTGCATCTTAGCATTATATAGTAAATAATTCAGTTGAATCATTTTTAAAATACATATTTTACTAGTTTTAATATTCTAGAGTGTCCAATGTAGCGATCTATTATCTTGGACGGGGGTATGAGATTTTAAGGATGGAAATTTATTTTAAAATATATGAGAAACCTTGAAGCAGATCTACTAATCAACCATGCCAACTATGAAATGTTTGAAAGCGATGTTTTTGTAAAATATTCAAATTTATAAGGATTTTATATATTTTATAAAATTTTGGTGATTCTTAAGGTGAAATGTTTATCCTATAGAATTTGGGTGAATCATTTTAAAGAAATGGTGAATCTTAGTTTTGAAAAACCATGGAAAAATAATACATGATGAGAATTTCAACCCCTAAAAATCATCCATGATCTTGAGTAGGAATATCCTGGAGGTTAAATGTGTCCATTGAATAATAATCTGGTTGTTGTCTTGTCGGTTTGTCACAGTGTTGGAAAAAACTATTGAGCATGAAGTAACTCATGGCACTGTAACTCGGTGGTGAAACTAGCACAAATAAGGAGTTTGGTCTAGAATTTTTAATTATGAGTGCATCATTGTTTCACATTGTATTTTCTTTTATAGTCTCAAAGTAATGTTTTGTAAATCACATAGTTATATAATTTCTTAATTAGCTATTGAATGTTAGACAATATTTAGTGATTAGATGGTTTCAATTGTATATGTTGGCCATATGTTGAAATTACAAATCTTATTCTATTATATGGACTAGTTATAGAATTTTCCCTATTTCTCCTTCTTCTTTTAAAATTGTATTTTTTTCTTTTTTTATGGCTGATACACCTCCAGTGTGCTCAAAGGATATCAAGTTGTAGCATGTCGATTTTTATTTTCTACACTATATTTTTCTTTTATAATCTCCAAAGTAATGTTTCATAAATCACATAGTTATATAATTTCTTAATTAGCTATTGAAGGTTAGACAATATTTAGTGATTAGATGGTTTTCAATTGTATATGTTGGCCATATGTTGAAATTGCAAATCTTATTCTATTATATGGACTAGTTATAGAATTTTCCCTATTTCTCCTTTCTTCTTTTAAAACCCTTATTTTTTTCTTTTTTTTTTAATAGCGGCCCTGTCCAATGTGCTCAAAGGCTATCGAGTTGTAGCACGTCGATTTCTATTTTCTACACTAAAGTTGAGCTATAAGTGGCGTTTGGCTTTTGTAAACGATTTTCTGATTTAATTTTGTGTTGATAAAAATCAATGATTGTTATAGTGGTTTATTCTCAAGATTGTTTTGATTCACCTGGGGAAAATATATACTTCAAAGTTGGTAGCTATCGCAATTTTTGTGTTTGTAGCTAGAGTATGGTTATGGCCCTTATTTTTTATTTATCTTTTAAATCCTCTTATGTTTGTCATTGACGGTCCCGTCCAAGAGTTTTAATATTGACTCATAGAAAAGTGGATTTGGGATCAAAAGGCTATCAAGTTGCAGTGCGTCTATTTCTATTTTATACTAAAAATTGTTTTGATTCTCTTGGGGCTAAATATGTAATTTCGACAAAATCTGAACTGGCCTCCATTGCAATTTTTTGTACAATTTCTGGGATGTGATATTGTTCCCCATACCCATAAGGATTGATATGTATTTCTTTAAATACTTATAAGTTGTTTAATTAGCTATTGAAGGTTAGACAATATTTAGCTATTGAAGTTGTTTAGTGACAATTGAAGTAATTTCGTCATTGTTGTATGCAGGTTTTGAAGCACTTTAAGCTTGAGAGTCCATGGCTGAGACCTATACAAGACAAGTGAATTTGCCAAAAAGCTCATCTTCTAATTTCTCAGGCGTAAAATCAAAGTGTCCATGGCTGAGACCTATACAAGACAAGGGAATTCTCCAACCAAAACCAACTGATTTTTTGCCTGAAAAATTAGAAGAGGATCTTTCTAAAGAATGTTGCTTGGAATAATAGATTGTTCTTGGCAAAAGCTGAATGGTAAGGCATTGACAAGAAGGGTAAGGCATTGACGAGATTTTGTAGAGTTTAGAGTGATAAAATCTAGTATTATTTTTATTAGATTCGTAAGGCATTGACAAGAAGGGTTTTGGCTCTAAAAGCTACACCGTGAAAAAAAGAAGTAGTTCCAATAGATTTCTATGATTTAAGAGTTGAATTTTTATAGGATTTGCATAGGATTTACTAAACCCATTTTGTGAATCCCATAGGTGCTACAAGTGAATAAATTTTGGTTTGGTATGAACATGGACAATACATTTATGCGGCCATGAGGGATTAATGTTGATAAATTCCATGCCATTTCTTTGCCCTATTACTTGATAGAATCATCTTTTGATAAATTCCATGCCATTTCTTTGCCCCATTTACAATTGCAACAACCAATCTGTAATGATCCCAAGCCATTATGCAAGGATCATCACGGTTTTGGTGTCTTTTTAAAACTTTTTCTGATTGTGGTATTTCGTCAAACACTTTGCTAAATTACTTGTTTAGATGTGTTTACTTGCTGAATGGCCTCTTGATTTCGGGCTTGGGGTTTATTGATGTGTTTATATGAATGTTTGCAGTAAATAACAAGAAGAGACAACCATGGAACATACCTCAACCATTTTCAATATGATAGACAAGCCAAAACATCTCAAATATGATTTAATTCATAAGATAGAAGAACCTGCTACAATGGAGATGCCGATCTAGAATGCTCAACAAATGGCTATGAAAATAGATAATAGAGATGCTACAAAAAAACTCATGATAATACAAAATAAGCCTCCAAAGGTTGGATAAGAGATGAGGACCAATGCCAAGTAGATCTGGGCCAAGTTCCAAACACCCACTGGAAGATGCCACGTCCTGCTAGAATGCTAAAGCTCCTCAACAATTCGGCCCTGGTGCCAAAGATGTCCAATCACCTCAAGAAAGATGCCAAACAATAGATTGGGTGATGGCAAGAACAACCCAAGTTCCTAAATCTCCAAGATACCTCTCACACACTATAGATCTGAAACCCTTCACTAAATGGTGCGCCCCCCTGGATGCCTAAAACCCTAGATAATTTGGCTTGGGTGACTGAGGCCTCGAAACCTCTTGAAACTATCCAAAATGATAGATCAGGACGCTGCAATGAAAACCCAAGTGCTCAAATCATCAAATAGCTTGCTAGATCCTTAGATCTCGCTGCCCTCCGAATGATGGTGCGCCCTCCTCTTAGGGAGATCGTCCCTCTCTCAATGTCAATCAATCCTCCATAAGAATCCCTCCAAAAATATCCAATAATGGTGCTATGGTACCTACAAGGAAAACCCAATTTCTGGAATTCCCAAAATCCCTTCTCCTCAGCTAGAATGAATCCTCCCTCAATGGATGGTGTGCCCCTCTTGCTGGAAACCCTCAACTTGTGCACCCTCTCTCTATCTGCACATGAAACCGATGTAGAATTCCCCTGCAACTGAGTAGATCTGGAACTAGAATGGTGTGGGAGCGTATTGCATCTCTGAGACCAAGCTTGGGACAAGGTAGGTGGAATATTTCACCACTGAATCATCCTCTAGGGTTTGTTAAGTCAAAACCCTCAAAACCCCCAAGGTTGGGCTCACTAGCTAGAAGCCATATATCAAAATAAGATCATACATGAATAATGAGTAGAGTCCCTCGCCTTCGTTTTATACTTTTTGGCTCACCTTGTCCCTTCAAAGTGACTTTCATTTTATTAATATTTAATCAATTAATTAAATCACTTTAATTAATTAATTAACCTTTTTACCTCTGAAAAGATCCTTATCTCTCCTTGTGACTTCCTTGGCCACTGAAAGTCACTTCTAGGCATCCCATCCTATAGTGTTGTTCCTCTCGATTCCAATGAGCTATTACACTGAGAGGTTCCTCCAAGTAATGTGCCCAAAATGACCTCAACAGTGATTTCAATTAACTTATAGCTCAAAATAGTCAAAATCATGGAAATCGTCTGAATGCAATGAAACCAAAGCCAACCTATGTGGAATGGTTCATAATGATGGAATATGATGATCAATGCAATATGGACCCCACAATGCCTCTCAAATACCCCTGTACTCACTATAACATCCATCTAGCTACTCTGGTCATCATAAATCTCTGCACTATGACGATGTCCCAAAGTGGGGACATTACACAATCCATCTTTGCCTTTGCTGAAGCTTGAGCCAACCAATGATTTTCTTTGGGATCTTGTAGAATTTCGCAACTGGAATGTGCTGGTCAGTGTTGAAGAAACCTTTTTTGCCTTTTATGAACTTGAGAAAAATAATGCCTCGCCTCTTTTCAACAATTTTCTTTTTTTTAAATATTCAGGTCCATCGGTCTTCCGACTACTACAGGTCAAACTTCCGACGGGAAATGCTCCCAGCAAAGCGTCAGAACTACAACACGCTCATCGGTCGCGTCGGAAGGATAGCATCAGAATATTCGTTGGTAGACCAATGAACGTCATCGGTCATTTTCTGGTTATCCTTTGAATCTAAATTTTTAATGGTCATCGATCATCAAACGTTAGGGGAGTCAGAATACCGAAGATAGTCCAATGTCGAAAAAACCACGGGAGATTTTCCGACGCCTGTTGAGCCCTCATAAGCGATGGTTGAGCGACGTCAAACGTCGTGGGTACGACAATAGGGCATCAGAAATTTTGTCTATTTATAGTAGTGCCACATACCACCAGAAATAGAATGACATGTACTATCCATATATAATAGTATTATCTAAAAATATATCATAACTCATACCGTTATCCATCAAACAAAGTTGGGTCCATTACCCAAACTTGGGGTCTCCAACTTCTCATGGCCATAACTCTCTAACCGTGAGGAGTTATGTGACATTCCACATACCATCGAAAACGGAATGACAAGCACTATCCATGTAAGATATTTTACCTGACAAATTCATTGTCCTTCATCTCATTATTCCACAATTAAGCATGAGTTCTCTTAGTCCACAAAGCGTCTTCCCATGAGGGATTTCACCATAAGGGGACCACTTTGGAGTTCATCCATCTTTACTTCTTATCAACCATGACAAGACAATAATGAGTCATCTTTACATAAAAAAATCTTGGGTCCATTACCCAAACCTTTGTGTTGTGGGGCTTTCTTCAAGGGTTGACATCAATGACAACCAACCTTAATCAACACACTCGAAGCGTCGTAGGAAATAATTTTGGTATTGCCTTCTTTATTGTTTGCATTTCCTTTGATGTTATCATAGGGACAATTTTTATTATGTTTGTTATATACACATCAAGAAAAAGGGGAGTTTCTCCTTACCTAATTCCAACAACTAGATTCTTAAATGACTAGGGTAAGGTTCACGAGCTTTTGAAAATGCATATATGTAAATTTGTTTTCAATTATTTTCCTTCCATGACATTGTACTAATCATTTCCTTTACTGTGAAGAGGAAAATCCGTTCTCTAGGATTTTTAAGGGGTGTGAATAAGGTACTCAGGTTTCAATATTGACTAGAACCATTTTAATATTTGTTCCATGGAAATTGTGATTTTTTTGATTTTCGGATGAATAAATGCGCCATATTTATACTATTTTCCTTCAGGTAGACGGAGAGCAACTAGAGGTGAAAAGATTAGAAGAAAATTCCATAGACGCATGGAATTATTTCTTGTTGAAGGGGGGTCCTGCTCTTATGATGCTGAGAGCATAGACGACATCGAGGTTCCCTTGAGGTACAAACATTTAGTGAAATGATGGGTACCCAAGGAACTTCCTCAAGTAAACACTGGTTTTTGTTTGGACGAGAGGATATATCGCATTGCTCCATCATCGTTACATGGCTTGGGGATATTTTCCATGGATTGCATAAAGGTTTTTGACGACGGAATAACTGAATTGATGGAGTATGTCGGGCCTTGTTACAATTATAGAGATTGGATGAAGATAGTCCAATATACGCGAGGTATGCGGATATACAGAGTGGCTGCAAATTCTATACAGCTAAGAGACAATGATAGAAACAAAGGAGGGTCTATGTATATTGATGGAAGGCCAAAGGCATCGAGCAATATTGCGGGGTTTATGAATAGTACATGACCCGAGACAACAAATAAGCAACCTAATTGCATATTTGAGGGGTGGGAATGAAACCATGTATTCGTATGCACAATAAAATCAATAACTGCAGGGGAGGAGTTATTGATTGATTGCAACTTGAATCAAATACATACGGACATTGCTATTATGGGAGCGGTAATTTGAAATCTATTATGTTTACTTATCATGATGTGATATGGTGTAGTTTGTAAATTTGTATTCCCATTGTTTGTAAATTTATTGTTGTTCATGATGTTTATTTGTTATGGATTTCTAACACCTAAATCTTATGCACATCATACTCTTATGTTTGCGTGAGTCATTTCATTTGTTATATATTTCTAATTCCTAATTCTTGGTAGGTTGATCGTGGAAAAGCACTAGCTGACCCCTCAAAATAGGTAAATTACAGGCAATGTACTTCAATATAATGCACATCATACTCTGTGAGTTTGCATGAGTCATTTCATTTGTTATGGATTTCTAACACCTAATTCTTGGCAGGATGATCATGGAAAATCTTCAGCCCCCCCAGAACAGGCATATGATTAACATTTCTGAATTACATTTAATGTGAAATTTATTATTTGTTTATATAATTGAAAATAACTTTTCTTTCTTGAAATATGTAGTCCACGGGAAATGGTTGTGATGATTTGGTCGATGACGACTTGTTGGATGACCCCAACATAATGGTAACAATCAAAAAAATCATCAGAAAAAATGAACAGAGAAATCCTTCGCTTGATTGTAAGTAAAGATCAAAATCAAGAAACTAAAGAAAGGATAGAGTAGTTGAAGGAAGAACTTAAAAAATATAAGGTAATAACCATATCTTAAAGTGATGTTTTTTTGGTCGTAAGTTCAATTATGAATGTTTCATGTTTATAACTTTTACATTTTCTAATCAAAAAATATTTTTCTTTCTTATATAGGATTCTTTGGCTTCGATTCAGTCGGCTCCTGCAGTAGATGTTGGTAGTAGTCATGTTGCAGAGAGTACACCACAACATCCAACTAGCACGAGCCAACATATACCAGCTAGGCTATTCAGCACTCCACCTACGATTGATCCCAATCATACTTAGACTGGGTCCACACCTATAGCTGGGGACTGTGAGCATGACATATCCCTTCAGCCGGAGGTGGCAGAGCCACATGTAGGAGATGGTGGCAGTGGCAGTGATGACACTGTCAGTTCATTTCCTGGATCGTCACGCATTGCCATCACGGGAACAATTTCATGCACTTTTTGGTGAATGAGAAAGGAGTTTCAATAAAGACATTAAAAATTCCAGGTGTTTTTAATTGTTTTAACCATTTATTATTGTATATCTGAAGCATATATCATCTTATATATTATTATTTTCTAATTAATGATCGTTTATTTTTGGATGTAGGAAACAAATTGTTTTATAAACACTTGCATGACCCGTCGTTGGAAATTTTTGGTCCCACGTTACGCATGAGGTGGAATTCTCTAAGTATTCACCTCAAAAAAAAAATCTTGGACTACCTTGAACATATGTTTGGGGTAGATACCTTCGAAAAAAGCAAGGTCTCCAAAGCGGTGGGCCTATATTTAAAATATATACGTGACATGTATAGGGTTAACTTGCAAAAGAACCCTAGGTATGAGCGTCTACCCATTATTCCTGAGAGGGAATAGAAGGTGTTCATTGATGATGTAAAGGATAAGAGATTGGAAAAAGAAGGAAGAAATCCACCTGGTCCAGGAAGGTAAATTACAATTTGAATTCAGTACATTTAGCTTTCTTTATTTTTAAATACAATTGCGGTATATAACATACTTGAAATTTTTCACAGGCTCCCTGACACTTCGAAAGCCACCAAGGCAAGGGTTGAGAAACATGGCCAACATAGACTAGGCCAAGGTGGCTATTTGAAGTTACATGCACGAATTGTAAGTAATCAAACATCTTAACAATATTATTAGTTATATCGCCTTCCAGGTTTCTGGTAATTCATGGGGCAACCAATAACAAAAATCAATACTCTTATGCAATGTAGGGGGACAATTTTGGTACCGAAGCCACTACGGATGACCTCCGGCTTGGTTACAAGTATGGATACCAAGTTGTTATTGATCACCGAAAAATCTTGGGACAGTCGCCAAGATGCAGTGTGCATGAGATGGTATATTATAAAAATCTAACCACAATAACATGGTTTCATTACCTTTAAAATACATTCTCGTTTGATAGCATCCAATAATTTTAT
>SNQJ01S0119037.1:0-18825 GCA_010110895.2 Picea sitchensis
GGGATTCCTGATGTCAATAATCTTTGACATGTCCAACTCTCGATCCCTGAAACTCCGACAAGGATTGGAATCAATGGTCTAGATTCAACCTTAATCTGACGGCTCAGATTACATCACGATTTCACATATCGTGATATCGGGATTCCTGATGTCAATAATCTTTGACATGTCCAACTTGCGATCCTTGAAACTCCGACATGGTGTAAGTCTGTTGACGTCACATGTGTTAAATAACTGCCATGTGTCACCCTGATTCGTGACTTACATGTGCTTGGCATGTTGAATCAGTCGGACACTTGTCATTACCTAGTTGTGCCATGTGTTCCTAGATGACGTGGTTTGCTGACGTGAGTCAGATTGACAGTCCATATGTGATCTTGATTTGACGGCTCAGATTACGTCGCGATTTTGCATATCGCGAAATCAGGATTTCTGTGGATGATATTACTTGTCATCTCCAACTCGCGATCCCCGAAACTCCGACAGGGAGTCGGATCAACGGTCAACATAACCCCCTGAGATGGATGATCCTCCTTCTTTTGGGATTTTGTGAGCCCCTTTTCTCCTTGTTATACTTTAAAAGGCGTGCAAGTTACCCTTGATCAAACGATGGTCGGATCCTGCGCTTGGATCAAACCCCTGAGATCTATCCTCCTCTTCAATGCGCTCTTCTTGTCTAAATTCAGATCTGACGGCCCTCCTTCTGTCGGGAATTTTGGATGGGATCCAACGACCAATAGTTCTTCTCAAACTTTACGAGTCTTCGATCACTCGATAAATGTTGCGTTGCCTTCGATCATTCGTCTTCGATCATTCGACCTTTCTGAACTTATCTTCTGTTTTCCTATCGATTACAAACTTCCTGTACTCATGCCAACTTCACTGTTATACTTTCCATCAATGACAAGCATTCGTTGTCTGTTAAATATTTGTCATTCGTTGTCTGTTAAATATTTTCCAACTGGTAATTGTATAATCTATGCTTTGAGAAGATACTAGTCGAATATAGACCGAGTAGCAGTTCCAGTTTTGTATTTTGTAGTTTTGGTAAGTATTACCAGCAGAAGTACGGACCTGTACAGGTCGTACGATATATGTAAACTCGGATTGAGTAAATGTTATGCTTTCAACAGACTGATATAAATAAAATTGCATTATTTTGATGATATTAATTGATGTTGTGTTGTTTTAATGGTGTGGTTGTCATAGGAAAGAGAAGAGTTTAATTCTAGTTTTGTTCAGAAATATTTTATCCTTCTTAGTGTTATTTTTCTTCAAATCTCTTTTGAATTCGAATGGTATTCCCCCACAACAAATCCTACCTCCTCCTCGATGAAAAACTCCTCAAAAATATTTCAAATCAAATTTTCAAGACTAGAGAGTGTTTCCTAGCCTCCCTTTCCCACTCTACAGGCTCCCATGTAGAAACCCTTAATGTCAAGAATGAATCTTCCTTGCAAAAATCTTGTGTGCTCTTGAAAAAACACATAATTTTCCATTGAGTGGAGTCGCAATGCCAAATACTTGGCTATAATTTTATTAGGAGCCATAGGAAAAGTAATAGGACACTAGATACTAGTAGAATCCCAAGCTACATTCTTTGGGAAAACCTTAATAAACCATTGGTTGAGAAACTTAGACAACTGACTGGTAGAAAAAAACTTTAGATTCCAAAGAACAGAAGTCATCACTAATATTATCCCACATCGAATTGTAAAACCCACAAGGTATTTCATCCATGCTTGGAGATTTACCATTCTACATAGAATATAATACAACAAATAATTCTCCCTTGGAAAATCACTATCTAACATGTTCCTATCCCTGAAACAAACCTTATGAGGGACCAGATAATGATAAGTATCTCTAGTATCCACCACACCATCCATCAAAGCATAATCAGAAAAAATATTCTGAAAATGGGAGCTAATCATATCTTTGATCTCAGTAAGACCCTTAGTAAGATATCCATCAACATGACGCCACCCAAACACCCTTAGTAGGGTATTTATGCATGCATAAGGAGGCAATAAATTCAGGTCTCATTGTGTGAAGAAGTATCTGAGTTAGAGAAAGTAGTTTGGGTCTCACTACTTGGACGAGGAGCCGAGTTAGGACCAGCGTTCATCACAGTCAAGGAATACATACCGAGCTAAGCCTGGAGGAGGTAAAGGAGTCGATTTAGGGAAAGTATGACATACACTTGGAATACACACTCATCCAGTCTGAAAGGAAAGTGTCCTTGGGTCATAGGTAATGGTATAAGCTATGTTTTGAGAAAATACCAGTCGAATATAAACCGAGTAGCAGTTCTAGTTTTGTATTTTGTGGTTTTGATAAGTATTACCAACATAAGTATGATATATGTAACTCATCTTGATTAAATGTTATTCTTGTAGTGAACTGATATAAATAAAATTGCATTTTTTTTTATGATATTCATTGATGTTGTGTTTTTTTAATGGTGTGGTTGTCATAGGAAAGAGAAGAGTTTAATTCTACTTATGTTCATAAATATTTTATCCTTCTTAGTGTTATTTCTCTTCAAATATCTTTTGCATTTGAATAATATTCCCCCAAAACAACTCCTACCTGCTCCTCGATGAACAACTCCTCAAAATTCTTTCATTCAGTCATTCTAGAGCTCAAATCCCCAACAATTAATTCACCCTTATCCTTCTTCATGGATGCAGATTGTTATTTTAAAGTTTGAAGCTCCACCTTTGTGAATTGGCTCTGAATCCAAGGATATGAAACCAATACTTCCACATAGCTTGTCACTTCCATTATCAAGTGGTAAAGAAGCCTCTGAAGTACTATCATCAATAACAATGTTTGAGAAATTGCTAGTTACACTTCCAATTTTATTGTCTGAAATCCATGCATCTTCACTGGTTTGTTTTGTAAGACTCCAAAGAATAATGCTTGTAATCAATTTAAATTTTATTTTAGGATTGACCTCAACAATGTCTTCAGGTAGAAGGAAAATTGAGCATCCAAGCTTCCTTTCCACATTGATTATATAGGTTGCATTCAACCTCTTTTCTTCCTCATTCTTGCCTTTTGTGACAATGTACCAGTTCACAACCCTAGGTTTCATAGAACTCAATATATTATCAAGATTCCTTTGTTGATTTGGTATTGCAGATGGAAATATATAAATACAAGAGCAATACAAAATAATTAAGTTTGTTTTTATTGAGATAATTTCTGTAAGTAATTATTATAAGATGTAAATGTCCACTCCTATATAGGTGGTATCCCTTTATTCTTGATGCTTAACCTTTGTATGATATTGAATATAGTGCTCATTTTTGCTAAGGTGACATGACTATAGATAATGGAGATTTGCTTGATTCTTAACCTTTTTTACTATTGACATACAGTGCTACTTTTTTCTAAGGAAAATCGACTACAAATATCCAAAGTTATGAATTGTAAGGTTAACTGCCTTGGAAAATGAGATCATTTCTTGTAAAATAATGCTTTAAATTCTTTTAATATCACAATTACTATCATATCATAAAACATATTCAAAGGCTCATCACAATGTTTCATGTTCTGCACTTCTTTTTTTACATCTCTTCCAATGCTTGTTGCGATTCTGTTGTTTCATTGTTTGAAAAAGAGAACAGTTCCCTTGGAGATAGTTTGTAACTAATTTTAAATTTTGTATATATATTTTCATGATGGTTAAACCACATGCAGAGCAATCATACAAAACATGCAGTGTCTCCAAAAGGAAAAGGAATTTATAATGTCAACAGAGCTCCGAAGATTGCACAAGAGCATGTCAAAATTGGTCATAGTGATCATGAAGAACTCGTCGAGCAATGTGCAAAGGACATTGTTGATAGTGTGTTGAATTTGAGGTAATCAAATTTATCAAATTGTTGTTGTGATAATTAATCTATCCCAATGTTTTTTCATAAATTTTCACGCTTAAAATGTTCTTTTTGACAAAACATTATTTCTTGTATTCTTCATACTTTTGAATGCTTAATAAGATATTCTTCATACTTTTGAATGTTTTATATTTGTTTTTCATGATGAAACCATATGCAGGGAAACTCTATAAAAGCAGCACGATGAAAATGACAAGTCCTTATTAAAAGAGCTATGAAAGATGCACTAAGTGATCTCAATATTGATATCAATCATATTGACGTTGAACTCGAGAATAATGTGCAGTATATTCATAGTGGTACTAGTGAACTCGAGGTGAGTGCAATAATTAAAAGATAAATATTATAATATAATTCTTGTTTTAACATTTTTCATATCTCAAGATAATGTGTTTCTTTTTTTTCTTGCATAAATGTATTTGAAGGAAGGAAGCTTCACACGGTGGCCTTTGAAATATTTACAAAAAATGACATAGATGATTTTTATCACTGTTGTTAGACAGCTTGGCCCACTGCTTTTATGCAATTGTTTGAATGTATGTTTAGGGATCTTTTATATTAAGGTGTATTTGCAGACTTGGAAACTCTCAGTGACAATTGTTTGAATGAATGCATGTCCATGGTTTTTTTATATTATGGTGTATTTCCAAACTTGGAAACTCTCAGTGACAGTACTGTACTACTTTGACATTATATATATATATATAATCATCGTGTAGTTCACAATATTATGTGTTAATTTGTTTTTGTTTATGCAGTAGCTTGAATGTATATTAATGTTCATGGATCTTTTATTATGATGGATGTTTAATTATGGTGTATTTGTGGACTTTGATATTTTTTAAAATTTATGTGTGTGTGTGCGTGTGTGTGTGTGTTAATTTGATTTTATGCACATTCAGTAGTTTGAATGTACATTGTTCATGGATATTATATTATGGTGCATTTGCATACTTGGAAACTCTCAGTCACAACACTGTACTACTTTTAACATTTTTTATTATATATATCTTCATCTTGCAGTTCATTTAAATTTCAATATTATAAGTTTTAATTTGATTTTATGTCAGATTACTTTAGTTTTTTATCATAATCATGTTAGAATTAATCTTTTATCTTTTATTTTATGTTTTAATTTAAGTTTAATACTAAGTTATTTAATGTTTTAATTTAAGTTTAGTACTATGTTTATTTCTGCATTACACAAGTAATTTATGTAAATAATAAATTATTCATATCATTATATAATTGGACATTTACTACTAAACGTATAGTTAATATAATGATTATGCAACTAATAAACATTATATCAATATACTATCAATTTACATAAATCAATGAATCAAAATGACTAAATATACTACTAGTTGATGACAATAACTAATACAAAAAACTATATTTACGACTTGTTGATGACAATAAATGACTACCACAACTAAGTAAATTACTAGTTAATGACAATCAATGACTATAACAATAACTAAATATACTACCAATTGATGGAAATTAGTGAATAAAAATAACTAAATAGACTACTAGTTGATGGAAAATGTTGATTACAATGACTAAATATACTACCCGTTGACAGAAAATGATGATTACAATGACTAAATATACTACCATTTGATGGAAATAAATTATACAAATGACTAAAGTTACTACTTATTGATGACAATAATGGACTACCACGAGCAAATAAATGACCAGTGAACAATAATTAATGACTAAACCAATGCCTAAAGTTACCACTAAAATGATCAACCAAAACAACCAATAAATGACAAAAAAAAATTAGTCATATATTTGGTCATGTTATATATGTTCGGAAATATACTACTAGTAGTCACGTGACTAAACTTAGTGATTTATATGCAATTTTTAATTATTTTTTTATTCATAAATTTGTCTTTTTCTACTAGTGCTTGCTAAAAATGTTGTATTGCACATCTTGTAATAAGTTTAATAGGAGAAACTAAAAGACATTGTAAGAGATATGGACACATTGATGGGGGATTGAATGAATATCGTCCCATGGTTATTAGCTATATATTGATCATTCTCTGGCTTTATATTGAATGTATTTATAAAATTTTATATTCTTTTAATATTTGTTATACACACTAATTTTGCATGATTGTTTGTAATTATAAAGTTAGAATTGCCCCCTAACTTTATGCAGAATGCACCAAGTAGTAGTAGAAATGATGTTTTACAAGTCGAGGAACATGACGTGAATAATGAAGATCAAGTTGATGATCCCATGGAAGAAGATGAAAATAACAACATAGTTCAAGATGATGGGACAAATCAAATGATCCAAGAATTGTTCGCTTAGTCGGATGAGGATGGGGATAGTGATGGTATTTATGATGAACCTCTGATGGAAAAGGAAAATAAACAACTTTATAAAGGCTCAAGAATAAATCTTCTCTCTGCTACATTGTTGTTGGTGAACTTAAAGGTTCTAAATCATTTGTCGAACACTTGTATGACACATATCCTAAGATATTTAATATGTTTCATCACATATACATAAAGGTTGATTTTTTTCTCCTTTTTTTAGTGTTAATTAATGTGTAAAATAAGAATGCAATATTTATGATTAGTATTCTTTATATTAACTTGTTATTTTTTATGTTGTAGATTGTTAGGTGAATTTTTGTTACCATCGTCAAATATTTTACCTCCCACATATCGATATTTACATGTCATTATGAAATCATTAGAATGGTGTATCAAACTATATATGTGTGTCCTAATGATCTTATTATATATTATGGACAAACAAAACAAAATGTCTACAATGTCATATCAGTAGATATCGAATCGATCAAGTAACAAATAGGGTTCCTCAAAAGGGTCTTCGTCATATTTCCATAATTTCACATTTGCAGTGATTGTTCAGGTGAGAAAGAATAGCATCGTTTATGAATTACCATGCATGGAACATAATTGGATATGGTATTCTTCAAATGCCTTCAGATTGTTAGGAATTTAGGGAAATTGAGGAAAAATTGGCAGAATTTAAACATGAATCTCGTAATGTTAGGCTTTTATTGGCAGTTGATGGTGTTAATCCATTTGGAGAGCTTAGGTTTGTTTACTCAATGTGGACTATTTTTGTTATCAACAATGGCATTCCTCCTTGGATGTCAATACAGGGAGCACATAATATTGACAATGATTGTTCCAGGTATTTGTTTACATTAAATTTTTGAATGTAACATTTTCATTTGTTTCTTTTTTGTAGAATATCTTTTATTTATTTATTTACATATATAATATACATATCATGGTATTAATTATGTGTAATTTCAAACAATTAGGTAAGTACAGAGTTAAATATATGAATGTATATCGATCCTCTTATCGATGAGCTACTAAATTTATGGGTCGGGATCACTATGTATGACATATGTAATCCAATCGGGGAGAAGAAATTTCAATTTTGTGGAATACTTGTATGGACAATTCATGATTCCCCTGGACTAACACATTTTTGTGGTATGTAACATTCTATTTCACTTTAACACTATATAATTATTTAAATATAACATGCATTTTTTTTAAATAATCCCATCGTATAATTGATATTAATCCATTTGTTGTAGGTATTCAAACGAAGGGTAAGTTTCCATGTCCAATTTGTGGTCCTAAGATGAAGTATTGCCATTCAAAAAGTTTAGGAAAGATTGTGTTTGATGAGTATAGGAACTTCCTCCCTAAGAACCATAGGTATTGTACTATTGAAAAACATCTTTTCAATTGGAAAGAAGAGACCGGATTAAAACCACAAAGAATGACACCTCATCGATGGAGGTTGGAATATAACAGTAATTGTCAAGGTACACAAATTATTTATATATTGTATGTGTAATATTGTTTTGAATTTTAATTTTAATTGTTGAATTTATTTTACCGTATTTGATAATTATTGATGTGATGTCTTTTATGCTTCATCTTATGGCCTCCATCGTGAAGGTATTAATAATGGGATTCCACGAGGAATTAAATGTTATCCCACTCAATTCATGAGGTTTCCCTACTATGAGGAGATAAAAATAGCTCATTTGTTTGATACAATGCATATCGGGAAGAATGTGACAAAAATGTTATGGCAAATCATAGATGGTAGGAGGGATAGATAAAAAATTGTCAAAATGTGTACTAAAATTCAAGAAACCAATCATGCAATGCAAAGTGTGATCCGATAAAATCGTGATGGAGAGAAAAATAACCTTCCATTGTTATTAACAGAGCAACAAGGCAATGATGTAAAAGAGGTCATTCAAAGAATTAAATTTCCCACACGATTTTCTTCAAACATAAATAATATTTTAACGAAGAAAGGTGAATTTGGTGGGGTAAAAACACATGATTGGCATACCTTCATTAAGGTAATAATTTTGCTATACATATTTACATATTGGTCGTAAACATTTTTTAAGATTTTTTTTTTTTGGTCTACTTTGGAAACAAATAACAATTCATTTGTGTTGTTATAGTATGTTCTACCTCTATCTCTCCCAAAGGACTTTGACAAGAATGCCAAACAAGTTATATTTGATCTTGGAAAATACATGAGGCAAGTAGGTGTGATTTATATCCAAAATGTTTTTTCAATTTGTTGTTGTACTTAATGACATATGGTTTACTTGTAATGTAATATATATTATGTTTTGTTGAAACATGTTATTTTCTTGCGTCATGATCTGTAGATGGTTGTCATTGAAATAAATCCATCAAGATGATATAAAGTATTGGAAGAGAGAAATTCCTCCGCTAATGTGTGAAATGAAAAAGTATCTACCTCCAACATTTTTCAATGCACAAGAACACTACCTCATACACCAAGTTGAGGAGATTGCAATGTGTGGACCTGTACACACAAGGTCAATGTAGATGGTGGAGAGGCACTTGAAATCATTGAAGGATTTGGTTAGACAAAGAGCATGTTGTGAGGGTTCTATGGTGGAGGGATATATGGTATATCAATCCATGGTGTATATTAGTTAATATCTTCCTAAATTAGCAACACCATCTATGCATACAGTGGATCTCATTTGGGATGTGAAATCCATCAAAACATTTGAAGGGGAGCACTTGTTGGGGAAAGGTAGAATGAAGAAAGTGAGAGGTAATTAAATTGTGGAGATTTATAATACATATGACTTTTCATTTTTTGTGTAATATATTATCATACTTATTTATTATTTATTCTTTCATCAATTATTAATGTTTACCATGGTTTTAAATAATTTTTAATATTGGTGAATTATGATTTTTTGATTCAGTTGCTCAAGACCAGGATGCCCTACATTTATACATTGCAAACAATATTGATTGGATGAAGGCATGGATTGAAAGATGTAAACAACATCATGGTGGTAGGGTATCATGGAAGCAATTGTCTAAATTGGTTAGATAAGCTCATCGTAATGGAGATGCCAATGTTACGCAGAGGGAAATTGATTTAGCATATGGTTTGAAAGATGGGTAGGAAATAAAATTCACCCATTTTATTTAGTTAATTTATATTATATTAATGTGAGTGGAGGTTTCTTTTTTTTCAGATACTTTCCAAGTTATATAAATGTGTTTATTAATTGGAAATGCATCTTTTACATGTCTGGCATATTGCAGTTGAAACACCACAAGGTTATGTGGTGCAATGGACATAAATTTCGCATCAAACAGTTGGATGAAACTAGGAAAATATTTGATAGTGGGATAACTGCAGTGTTCCAGGTCACTAATGTTTCCTCTAGATGTGATAAACATCATCGAGAATCTGAAAATAGATATTATGGGTATTTGGATGATATACTTGAGTGTGACTTTAATTCCTTCAAAATAGTTTTGTTCGACGTCAAATGGTATAGGTTATGAATGCATGAATGTGATGAGTAAAGAAATATTATTCAACATGCCAACAGATTTCTAATGATTAAAACAATGATGTTTGAAAGAGGACATGATCGCTATGTTTTTCCAAGACAATGTGAATAGGTCTTTTACACAAAGGTTCCAGGTCATAAGGATTGGTCATTTATTGTTAGATATGATCCAAGAGGAAGGACAGTAAAGTATATTGTAGAGGAAGAAGATGATATTGAAGAAGAATATGATGTGCCATAGATAGATTGGGAAGATTGGTCAACGGATGGAGAAGACAGGGAATATGAACCAGGTGTAGGAGACAATATAGTTCTTGACGATGATGTCAATGAAGATATGCTTGAAAATGAAATTGATGGCGATGATGATTTCATCAATCCTTTCAACACCGTTTCTAAACTGGATGATGATACAGATGTAGAGTTGGATGAAGAAGAAGATACAGAAGAAGGATGATACATATGTTGAGTTGGATGAGGTATGTAACTATATATTTTAATTTGTATGAAATATTCTCTTTAAATAAGTTACTTATGTGGGTTAATTACATGTTTTTAAGTTTTATGCCATTTTTTTATATCCTATGTTACATGTTGTTTATTATGTCAAACCTAAAAATAGTGGCCATAGTGTACATGATAAAATAAAATTATCATTTAGAAACTCAGAATTTCATTTACCTTAATTGATTTTTGTTTTGGTAGTTTTTATGCATGATTACTATGTTGCATTTGTTTATTTTCTATTTTATATATTGGCTATTGGGGAATTGAAATTGATGTGAGGGGGAGGGGAGGGGCCATATGATCTTCCACCTTCATGTGGTTGGCCTTGTCCAGTAGAGAATAAATTATTCTCGAAACCAAGAGAAGTTCATTCATCTTTATACCATCATTGTAAATGTCATCATTGTTGTCATAATATTGCAACAATGATGTGGGGATGTGTGTCTCGAATTAATTTTAAAGGAAAAAACTAAAATACATTGTACTAGGGCTAAACATGGGCAATAGTGACCTGTGAATGGGGCCAATGTTGAAATTTTTTCAAAGTATTTCTGATTGCACTGAAATTTGGCATGGGTATATTGTTTTCATACCTTGACGATATGGTCAGAGGGTTTCGAGACTCAAATATCACTCAGAAAATCACTCTATATATCTTATCTTGTCCTCATTCTGTTTGAATTTTCTTAAACTAATGTGATGCATAGAACTCCCGACATACCCATTGTCATGGTCATGCTCTTTATATTCATCGTCTGTGTCGTTCAAAACCAACATCATGTCAATTAGGCCCATGATTTTGGTCTTGGAAAGAAGAAGGTGGTAGATGAGATTTCATATTTAAATAAATATTTACTACCAATATTCTATATGGAGAAAAAAAGTACTTAGATGAGAGAAAAGAACAAAGACAAGAAATAATTGATATTGAAGCTTGTGCGATTAATCAAGTACTTATTTATAGACGTTATTACATTCCCTTGTAGTACTAGATGAGGGGTCATGCGTCTCGGTCGAATTTTAAAGGAAACAACTAAAAGACATTGTACTAGGGCTAGAGTACATGATGGGCAATAGTGACATGTGAATGGGGTCAACGTTGAAATTGTTTCAAAATGTTTTTGTATGCACTGAAATTTGACATGGATAGACTACTCACATGCATTGACGATATGGGAGGGTTTCCAAACTCAAATATCAGTCACACACCCACTCGATATATCGACCCATCTCATACTTGTTTTGTTTTAATTTTCTCGACAAAATTTTAAAGGAAACAACTATTAAAAGACATTGTACTAGGACTAGAGTACATGATGGGAAATAGTGACCTGTGAATGGGGCCAACGTTGAACTTTTTTCAAAATATTTTTTTATGCACCAAAATTTGACATGGATAAACGGTTTGCATGCCTTGACGATATGGGGAGGTTTACAGACTCAAATATTACTCACACACCCACTCTTTATATTCATCATATGTGTCGTTCAAACCAACATCATGCCAATTAGGCCCATGATTTTAGTCATGGAAAGAAGAAGGCGGTAGATGAGATTTCGTATATAAATAATGATTTTGTACTAATATTCTTTATGGAGAAAAAAATTACTTAGATGAGAGAAAAAAACAAAGACAAGAAACAATTTATATTGAAGCTTGTGTGATTAATCAAGTACTTATTTATCGACATTATTGCATGCCCTTGCAGTACTAGATGCGGGGACGCGCGTCTCGGTTGAATTTTAAAGGAAACAGTTAAAAGACATTGTACTAGGGATAGAGTACATGATGGGAAACAATGACCTATGAATGGGGGAAACGTTGAAATGTTTTCAAAATGTTTTTGTATGCACTGAAATTTGACATGGATAGATTGTTCACATGCCTTGATGACATGGGAGGGTTTCCAGACTCAAACATCACGCATACACCCACTCTATATATTGTCCCATCTCGTCCTCATTTTGTTTTAATTTTCTCGGTCAAATTTTAAAGGAAACAAATATTAAAAGACATTGTACTAGGGATAGAGTACATGATGGGCAAGAGTGACCTGTGAATGGGCCCAACATTGAAATATTTTCAAAATGTTTATGTATGCATCGAAATTTGACATGGATAGATTTTCTGCATGTCTTGATGATATTGGAGGGTTTCCAGACTCAAAGATCATTCACACACCCACTCTTTATATTTATCGTATGTGTCGTTCAAAACCAACATCATGCCAATTAGGCTCATGATTTTGGTTGTGGAAAGAAGAAGGTGGTAGATGAGATTTCATATTTAAATAATGATTTAGTACTAATATTCTTTATGGAGAAAAAAAGTACTTAGATGAGAGAAAAAACAAAGACAATAAATAACTAATATTGAAGATTGTGTCATTAATCAAGTACTTCTTTATCGACATTATTGCATTCCCTTGCAGTACTAGATGTGGGGACACAGGCATCGGTCGAATTTTAAAGGAAACAACTAAAAGGAATTGTACTAGGGATAGGGTACATGATGGGAAACAGTGACATGTGAATGGGGCCAACTTTGAAATTTTCTCAAAATGTTTCTATATGCACTGAAATTTGACATGGATAGATTATTCACACGCCTTGATGATATGGGAGGGATTCCAAACTAAAATATCACTCACACACCCACTCTATATATTGACCCATCTCATCCTAGTTTCGTTTTAATTTTCTTGATCGAATTTTAAAGGAAAAAATTATTAAAAGAAATTGTACTAGGGTTAGAGTACATGATGGGAAACAATGACCTGTGAATGGGGCCAACATTGATCTTTTCTCAAAATGTTTCTGTATCCACTGAAATTTGACATGGATAGACTATTTACATGCCTTGACGATATGGGAGAGTTTCCAGACTCAAATATCACTCACACATCCACTCTTTATAGGGTTATATTAGTTAATGGTTGTTGGCCCTTGACCAAGTTTTGAAGTATACTTGATCATATTTGACTGTTTTGGGATTGCGACAGCTTACCAAAGACAGAGTGCAACATGAAGCAAGCAAGACCTATTTTTGGGTACCTTTTAGGGTTTTTGGGTTGATTTAAAGGGAAAGGGATGTTGGCCCATGGGTTTACCCACGTTTAGGCCCATTTTGTAATCTATAAATAGATACTTAGGCAATGTAAGTAAGGGGGGGGGGATAGCTTAGTGCAAATGTATAGCTAAAGGATTAGTGCTTGTATCTAGATCTGTGTGATCGAATGTGTTCGCAAGTGCTCTGTGCATGATTGTAAGGAGATCGGAAGGCTAAGTGCAAGTTGTTGTGGTTTTGTGTTGAGTGCAAGGAAGAAGGATCTAGTGAGTTGCGCAAATCTTCTATCCTGTGCGAAGTAAGGGTCATTGAAGCTCTTTTTTGTAACTGCTTGACCGAGATAATATAAAGAAGAAGACTTTGTGGACATAGCCCAAGGGTGGGGGTGAACCATAGTAACTCTGTGTAATGTGCTATGTGCTTTGACCTAAGTGTTGTTTCCTTTTGGCTAAGTGCTTGTTGTGATTAAGTAGATCTAGTTATGCTCTATGCTTATAATATATGAATGAATGTTAGATCTATAATATGCCCCTGTGCCAACAAATGGTTCCATTGCTGGGACAAAAAGTATGATTGTTGGGAACTAAAGAAGAAAAATCTTTGTGTGAAATAAGCTCTATGTGTAGATCTGTTGCCCTAGTGCGTAGTATTCTAATTGACCTACAAAGCTTTGTGCCGAGAAAGAAAGATCATATCTGAAGGAAATAGGTCAGATCTGCAAGAAAAAAAGGTGGATATTGAAGAAAAGAAGTCAGATCTGAACGCTTTGTGCTCTAAGAAAGGTTAAAGTGGAAGTTTCTAAGTCAGATCTACAGAAAGAGGTAAGATCTATAAGATCTATGGTCTAGTAAAGGTAATATTAGTTCAAGTTTTTGATATGAAAGCTTTGTGCTTTATATAGGCAAGCTAAGTGGATTTTTTTATTTTTTTTGTTTCTAAAGTATGGATTTAGGTATGCTTGATAGATTTTTTCCTAACCTGGAAACTAGGGCATTGTTAGATAGAAGAACCTATGATATATTTGATAAGAATAATGATAGATATGTTATACCTATGCACAGAAAGAATTTTTGGGCTAACAGATGGATGTAGGATCCTAGAAAGAATTTTTTGCAGGCTAGCTACCATGACTCTAGTGCGCAATCCAAAAGAGGTTGGAGGTCATGTAAAATAAAGAGGGGATTGACCCTATGTTACAGTTGTAGAAGACTAGGCCATATTGCTAAGGAATTCCCTGGGAAAAACCCTAGTTGCATCTATTGTAAAGCTATGGACCATGAAGTATTGGATTGCCCTAGAATGGTTGCTAGACTTGAGAAACTGAATATGGAACAAGAAAAAGAGACTAAAATTATGGAAGAACCCCAGAAAGAATCATATATCATGTTACTAGAAATAAAAGAAACCCTAGATGATAATAAGGATGTCAGTTTATCAGACATATTCAAAGAAAAGGAGAAAATCAAAGTAAGAATAGGAGACTTTGAAATTGACTGTGCTCTGGATGAGGGAACACCGACGAACATTATGACAAAACATACTTGGGAAACCCTAGGAAGGCATGCTATGGTCCCTTCACTAGGAACCATCAGATTATTCAAATGAAAAATGGTAACCCTATGTGGCAGAATTACCCAAATAGCTATGAGTACCCATGGAACCTCGACAGAGGAAGATTTTGAAGTCATTAGATTTATTGAGGACTGTGCCCCATTTCTAGCTTTGTTAGGAAAGATCTGGATTGAAAAAGACCAGATCCAGAGGAAAGAAGAAAAGGAATCCCTAGAACAGAAGAAGCAAGAACTCATGGAATTTTTTACTAGAAGGATCGCCTACTTGATGGAGGAACAAGAGAACATATCCCCACTATTAAACACCAAGGACCTGAATGTCGAAGATATACGAGCATTAGTGGAACCATAGAAGACTGAAATATCTAATCCATATGATGAAGGAGTATTACCCTTGGATCTGAAGAAAGACCCTAGGCAGCGCGAAGTGACTATGTCAAGAGAAGATAAGACTCTAAATGGAAAAAAGGTGACCGAGAAAAATCTCACTGGGAAAAAGGCTAGGAATCTAAGTAAGAAGAGGGCCAAAATCAAAAAGTTACAGAAGACTTCAGAAGAAACTTCGCAGGAGGAAAAATCACAGGAATTGAGCTTCGTCGATATATCAGAATAGCGACATCTGGCACTTCACCATGGCGTAGTAATATAGTCATTGGAATGATATACCCATTCGACTTCCGCCCTGAATGGGTCGAAAAGAAATTATGGGTTCCCACTAGACCGTTGGACAGCACCAGAATGGATATAACGGAGTTAATGCAGGCCCCATGTTCGTTGCAAGCAGACTATTGCTAAGTTTCCCTATCTTTCGCGCCACGCACCGTGCATACTTTTTCTAAGTGAGAATTTGAGCTCGAACCTTGAGATTACTTCACCCTGCAAACATTGCCTTGTTTCCTTACTGTTCATCATTCATTTTCACGCCTGAGCTAGTGGACCCAAGCTTGTATGTCCGACGAGCTCAACGTTGTTGAGAAAGTAGTTGAAGAAGTTTTGACTGACCTAATGGTTGAGAGAGTCATGTCAGAGAGAAGGATATTTGCAGGTGTGCAAGCATCATTGTCAGGAGGAGTCCAAGCTTCTCCCTCCACTTCTCATGGCGCAGGACCTTCCAGAACCACGACCGAGACAAGAACAAATCACAGAGATGATATTGCAAACGTCAAGTTGATCCTGTGCATTTTGCTGATTTACATCCCACCTTTGAGCTGCAAGATTAACTGCAACAGTGTACCCAGAGACTTTGAGTACAAATTGATCATCGTGTATCCTCCAAAAGGAGTGTGCGCAGTACGTGCTGACCAGGATAAGCTCGCAACACTGAAATTCAATGATTTTAACCTTGGAGATCACAAAACCTACAACATGTTGGTTCCACATAAATACCTAACCAAGACCAAAGGTTGTAATCCTAAGATTGTCCCGCAGTCCTGGACTCAGAGCATCATGCAGTCCACACTGCTCAACGTAATGAAGATCCCTCATTTTGGCAGACACCAGGAAGTCAATGCATACATAAGGTTGTTGTTGTCTTTCTACCACGATGGATATTTATGGTTGGACCACCGCATTACTGTGGATCCAACTCTGATCAATCGGATCACAGGACTCATCATGCAAGGCCCTAACCCATGGGACTTTTACCTAGGTAAGACCTTCGACCGATCACTAGCACAACATATAAAGGAAACTTATGGCAATGTAGAGAAGGGCACGCGAGGCTACAAGGTAGCCTCCATCCAGAGTGACGCAGTGCACCTTGCATGTCAGTTGATCGTGGGAAAATTAGTTCGTAAGAACAGAACAACACAGGTGACTGGCTTCGTAGTTGACCTCGCAGGGAAGTGCGCCGAGGGACTACAAGTGAATTGGGCACAGTATCTTGTAAACTAGTTAGAGCTAGATTGGAGAGGAGCACAAGACCAAGGATATGAGTTCCACTTTAGTTGTCTACTCATACTCATCGCTTTCATCACTTGGGAGCTATCAAAGGGAGCCACTTTCCTAGAGATCGAACCTTTTGAACCACTGGCCACGAAGTTCTATACGTTGTGGTACTCCAGTGACATGAATGAGCAATGGCAGTCTAATGTTGTATTCCACACCTACTTCAACCAACTGAAAACTGCAATTCAATCTACACCGCGAATCACCCCGAACGCACTTCATAGGTTTAGACCTTTGATGAAGTTTAGCGCAGATCGCCACTTCATCTACATTACAGTGCACGGTTATGAACATAAATAACATCTCCAATCCTACTACAAGATGACAGAGGACGACTCGAAGGAGATCACCAAGGAATGGTCAGCAGACCCCGCAGATATGTCCGACGAGGAAATCCCTGAAGCTATGCCAGATACACCTAGGCCAAGCAGGACTAAAAGGGATGACAAAGTTGAAGATGTCCCTAGAACATCTGTGAAGACTGCTTTGATCTCACTTGCACAGGGAGGTGAGGGTGATGAGCTAGGTGGTACAGAAGTGGAGAAAAACAGAGGCGAATTTACTCCACCTAGAGAGGAGGAGGATCCCTCCATGAAAAGGAAGATGAAACCACCCAAACCCTCCTCTCGAAAGAAAGATAAGGCCACTCGTACCATGCTTAAAACTACCCTTACCCTGGATGACTTTGACTTCTTAATTGCTATGCTAAATGACGTTTCACTCGAGCTCGCAAAAAAGCAAGAAGCAAAGCAGGAGGAGCTCTTCAACTGAATCAAAGGTGAACTCAAAGAAGTGCAGAAGGCACTCCAATCCAACCAAGCAGTGTCTACCGCACCCTTGATAAGTGAAACATCAGGAACAGGCGATGAGCCCACATAGTTACACCATATCGTTGATCAAGTCGAAGCTCGCCTTCAACGAGATAAAGAAGACATAGCGCAAGCCACCCAGGCTTTGATGCAAGCACAAACAACACTTTTAGAACAACAGAAGGAGGCAGAACGGGAAAATCTTTCCCTGAAATTGAGGTGGGATGAGGGAAAGGCATAGTTGCTAGAAAAGCAACTTGAAGTCTAGGAAAGGATCCACAAAGCACCGCACTCTGTGACAGTCATAGAGGTGAAGATGGAAGACCATCTCCCATAGAAGGTGACCCAACTGGAAGAAGTAATCTAGCAACTCCAACAACGCATCACGGATATGGAGCTATACATCGTGCTCGAGACCCCTCAGGAAACCAGAGATCTAAGAGAGGCCATTGCTCGAAGCACAGTTGGATGATTAAAAACCTTTTCCTTGGAATGAAAGCAACTGAACGCTAGAAGCACCCATACTTATGAAACCCTCGCAGAGAATCTAGAATTGCAGACATTAGAGGCACAACTCCAAGAAGACAAGCAGCATGTAGACACGCTATAGGCGCAGATAAAGACTTTGACCCCAATCAAAAGAATGAAGAGGTTCGCAGAACAATGCACAACCTAGCAACAGGTACATGTGTTGCAAAGTAAAGTGATGGAAGTCTCCCAATGACTTCAGCCGATCCAAGAAAAGGCATGCCAACTGTTTGCTAAACTTGAAAGCCAGGAAGTTGAATTCGAACAGGTTGTCATCATTGCAGAATAGCGACTGGAAGGACCACTCAATGACATAGTGATACAGGAACTTACTGAGAAAGAGGTTGTCACATTGCAGTAGGTCGGAGCAGCTCAAGCCAAGCTCGAGGCATTCAAGGTAGAATTGATCATACCTGAGTGACTCGAGACGAGTCACGGGTGAGTGTTGGGGGCTTGTTAGCCCTTGACCAAGTTTTGAAGTATACTTGGTCATATTTGACCGTTTTGGGACTACGACAGCTTACCAAAGACAGAGCGCAATGCGAAGCAAGAAAGACCTATTTTTGGGTACCTTTTAGGGTTTTTGGTTTTATG
>SNQJ01S0119038.1:15124-25543 GCA_010110895.2 Picea sitchensis
TGTAAATAATCTTGCGACGAATTTGCTATACTATTGACGAAAAAAGTTTGTCGATAATTTTATGCCATTAGTATGTAATTTTGTACAAAAATAATGGATCTTGGGGACTACACCATGGTCAAGGAAAGAGGGATGAGGAATGATTAAGGAGGAACGAAAATTGCACAAGGACTAGACACTAACAACATGCACCTGTGAATGGGGCCAACGTTGAAATTTTTTCAAACAATTTCTGGAAGCACTGAAATTTGTCATGGATAGACTATTGGCATGCCTTAATGATATGGGAGGGTTTATGGACTCAAATTTGATTGACACACCTACTTTCTTCCATCATCAATTCATCATGGAAACCATAAACCCTATTTTTCATATGTTCTAGTAGATATGTTAATGATTCCAAGTTTCATATTTGTATTTGACTAAAGGTCCAACAAGTGTACTACAAAGTATCAAATTGAGATTTCAAGTTGATAAACCAAATATGAAATGAATCCAAGCATCATTTGATATCGTCGCAAGACAGACGAATGTAAATAATCTTGCGATGAATTTTCTATACTATCGAAGAAAAAAGTTCATCGATAATTTTATGCCATTAGTATGTAATTTTGTACAAAAATAATGGATCTTGGGGACTACACCATGGTCAAGGAAATATGAACGAGGAACGATGAAGGAGGAATGAAAATTGCACGAGGACTAGACACCGACAACATGGACCTGCAAATGGGGCCAACGTTGAAAGTTTTTCAAACAGTTTCTGGAAGCACTAAAATTTTTCATGGATAGACTATTGGCATGCCTTAACGATAAGGGAGGTTTTCTGGACTCAAATTTAAGTGACACACCCACTTTCTTCCATCATCAATTCATCATGGAAACCATAAACCCTATTTTTCGTATGTTCTAGTAGATATGTTAATGATTCCAAGTTTGATATTTGCATTTGACTGAAGGTCCAACAAGTGTACTGTAAAGTATCAAATTGATATTTCAAGTTGATAAACCAAATATGAAATGAATCCAAGCATCATTTTTTACTGTCGCAAATCTGATTCTCATTTGTGACAATTCTTTGAGAACTACCATCAAACTCATGCCCATAGGAATCCATTCCCACTTGGAATGATCAGTGAATGTCACATCGTAAATGTCATCATTGTTTTCATAGTATTGCAGCAATGAAGTTTCAATGAACATGATGTTCGTCATTGTTATAGCATCTTCGTCTAAAATTTTTGAAAACAAGGGAATTTGGCCCATGACTTTGGTGGCAAGAAGAAGACGTTTGATGAATTTTTTTATTTAAATAACGATTTCGTACTAATATTCCTTATGGAGAAAAAAAATACTTAGATGAGAGAAAAAAACAAAGACAGGACATAACTAATGAAGCTTGCGCAAATTGTCAAGTTCTTATTTTTTTTTATGTTTTTGCATGCCCTTGTAATACTAGATGTGGGGACATTTGTCTTGAACAAATTTTAAAAGAAAAAACTAAAATACATTGTATTAGGACTAGACATGGACAATAGTGACCTGTGAATGGGGCCAACGTTGAAATTTTTCAAATTATTTCTATATGCACTGAAATTTGACATGGATAGATTGTTCGCATTCCTTGATGATATGGGAGAGTTTCTAGACTCAAATATGAATCACACACCCACTCTATATATTGGATCTCATCCTCATTTCATTTGAACTTTCTCAGATGGTCATGCTCTTTATATTCATCGCCTATGAGGATATCCTAATTATTTTAGTATATACATAAGATCTATTAGAAAAGGATGATACCTTAATCAAAGAGCTTGATGAAATATATACCATAGAGGAGATATTTTAAAGGGAAACAAAATCCCATGGGTCAAGGAAAGAGATAGGAACATAGTTATAAACTACACAAAATGGTAGCTCCTAATAAAATATAGTGTGGTCAAGTAATGGCATGACTTCATCAATAAAGAGGAAAAAGCCTATTTTAAGTACCTTTTAACTAATCGTAGAACCTACTCTATACAACCATCAATTTCTCTTAGGCCTCATACCAAATATCATCACTAATAACATGAATGTGAAACTTATGGATTCAATTTCAAAAGAGGAATTGTATGATAAATTAAATGAATGTCAAACTCTTACCAAAAAAATGTGTCATAAAATAAGTGTATATCTATTATAAGGAATTAACAATCAACAAAATCTTGGAAAATACTCAAATCCCTAAACTAAATCTTTTTAACACTTGGTCCCATAAAAGTAGGAAGATTTGGTACTTTCATCTTTCAAATTGGTTTCCATGTGTAAAATTATTATAAAAGTATTTTAACTACTATTTTAAATAGGTTAAGGACCCTCATGAAATTTATCATTAAGAGAAACTAGGAGGTTCCATGATAGGATGAAATATTGCAACCAACCTAATCCCTACTAAAGAAGCTATATACTCAACAAAACTGAGAAAAAATAAAAGCATTATTCTCAAATTAGATATAGTATTCTTCTTAAATTATTCATCATGAGGGAGAGATATAAATTGGAGGAAACATATGATTACTAGGGAGTCTCCAATAATGGTCAAATGACGAACTTATCATTGAATGGCTATTAGCAGACCTTGGTAGATAGCATACGCTTCGACTTTATTGTTGGTCATTTTCCCAATAGTCCAAGAGTAACTCACTTCTCGATGTCTCCACCGAGTCCAAGAAGGACCCCTCCCACACCTTCCTCCCCTTCCCAACACCTAAATATTATAACCATAACCATTATTCCTTGTAACCATTTATGTAACCTTTATTTTCATCATCATAATCAACATAGTCATCCTACTCCTCCTCATCATCGTCATCATCATCATCATTGTCATTGTTTTCATCATCATCTCCATCATTTTCATCATCATCGTCATCATCATCATCGTCATCATCATCGTCGTCATTTTCATCATCATTATCATCATTTTCATTGTCATCATCATCGGCATACTATAACTATAACCCCTTATCATTTTAACATTATCGCCCTTACCATACAACTCCTTACCTTATAACATTATAATATATTTATTACATTGTTATATAATATTTATTAATTATATATTATATTAATTATTATTAATATCTATATATATATTATATAATATATATTAATCATATAATATATATATTAAATATAACAAAACATATAAACAACATATAATGAAATAACAAAACAAAAGTGTAACAATCAAAAAACAAAGAAACATAACTAGGTCGCAAGGTGTGAAGCTATTCGAGCCCACCCGAGGAAATAGGAGACAACCAATTAACAGGTGTGAATTGTGAAGAGATTCGACAGTTGAGCCCAGTCGAGACAACAAGGAGACAATCTGTCGAGACAACAAGGAGACAACCCAAGAAACTTTGAATATATTCAGTTGAGTCGACCGCCTGAGACAAGTAAGGGACAATTTGATCCCACTAGTGAGGAGGCCCTATCCCATAGCGTGAGAAACTATTGGAGATAAATATATCCTTGACCAACCATTGGAGATAAAGACAGAGTAGATACACTCAGGGGACAAGCATTGCCATGGAAAATGGTAAGCACCTATGCAATTTAATTTTTGTAGGGTTATTTTTTTATGTCAAGATTCTTTATTTATGCCTGGGATTGAACCCATGAATTCATCATGGATCTTGTGACAAAAACCCCATGTTCTTTAGACAACCCCCATGTTCTTTGAATGCTTTGACTCACTAACTCAAAAATAAAGAACCAAAAGGAACAAAAAGACTAAAGTATTTATAGTACATTCATGCCCCAGAATAGAAGTGATTACAGGAATTCCAAAAACCATCAAAGAATTTGCAAATTCCTATCTCACATAACATCAACAACCATAACATCTATGTGACATTTCTAGACCTTGAAATAAGAAAACTTTTCACTATACTCCAGGAGCCTTCCAACACACAAAATACTTTCATCTTTAGAGATCTAGGGTTTCAAAGAAATACTATTCACTACCCTAATTTAATTTCCTTTTTTCTACTAAAGGTATTTCATAAAACATTCCCTGAGGAGCATCCATGTAATATCCCGAGGGTTTCTAGGCTAAAAAAAAGATAGGCCAACTTGTAAACAAGTTAATTTTGCACAGTACCACATAGCTAGACAACCAACATATGAATAGAATTAAACACTAATTTTCAGTTATGTAGCACCACAATAATACCAACAGTAAATAATGTCCAGTTTTCTACTAAAATTCAAGAACATTTGACAGTACCAATAGATTTCTAAGGGTTGCTACAATGAGTACACCATTCCACGGTTTAGCAATAAACCACAACAATACTATTGTTGTAGTAGCTTCAATTCTAACCTAAAACAAAACAATAAATTTCACAAAAACCTGGAAGAGGAATGTCTGCAACTTTGATATGTCCTCAGTTATTTTTGGTGGCAAACATTGGGGCCATCCAACTTCAGTACCCTTCTTCCCTTCCCCAGCAAGATCCCTTTGACACCCTTCAAGTCTCTTCCTACTATAGATAGTTCTTAATGCCCCGATCCTGCCAATTTAAGGATTCACCCCCCCCTCAAATAGACCTTTCCAGCA
This sequence comes from Picea sitchensis, assembly GCA_010110895.2. NCBI lineage: Eukaryota > Viridiplantae > Streptophyta > Pinopsida > Pinales > Pinaceae > Picea > Picea sitchensis. The sequence continues at coordinate 19,737 of SNQJ01S0119038.1, forward strand.
AGGAGGAGGGTCTGGCTCTGTGAAAGTTACATTTCCATCGAGCAAATACAGTTCTTCCCTCCTGATTTTCGGAGATAAGGGGTTGGGCCCTCCCTTTTCAGTCTTCCTTAACCAAAAATAAGGTTCGGCTTCTTCTGTTTTTCTTGAAATGGGGTTTGTCCCCTTCAAAAGGCCTATATTGAGGCTCGAACCTTCCTTGGATACAACTGCAAAAAATTTAACCTGCACAAACACTCAATTCCTCAGAGTGAATACCCTCTAGGAATAGATCAACCAAGGAATGATGATTGCAGAAGATAGTTGGGATGATCAACAGAAGGTTGATCTAGGGTGAGTATATCCCACTGAAACTCAACAAAGTTGAGGTTAAACAACCCTCTACAGAACTGAGGCCAACACCTCCCAAATATAGAAGAGTGTCCTCTAAAGATCAATCTTGTGTCTTTCAAATGAACCTCCATCTATTTATATAACTTTTTCCTTAGGTTTGTTTCCTTGTTTTAGGATGACTTATCCTTCAAGTTAGGGTCTTTTACCCTTTCCCTTACCCAATGGTGGTTTAACCCTTAAGTTGGGGAATCTTTTACCCCTTAATTTTCTCAATGGACCCCCTTAAAACCATTTGTTTCCCTCCTTGTTCCCATTAAACCCCACGACTCCCCTTTAATGGGGACTATGGCTTACGGGGAGCCCCCTTAAGCCATTATGTCCCTCCTTCAACGGGGTCAAATGGGAGGGGATATGACAATCCAACGAGCCATGTTGATAGTCACCTCATTTTTTCATTCAAAAATCTTCGCTAACCATTTTCAAATTTTAGTTTTCTTTGTCTTTGCATGCATCCCATCCGCTACATAAACTTTGACATCAATGACAACACATTCAACACTTTATGCACCATCCATTTATTTAAGGAACTTTTTCATGTCACATAAGAATTTCCCATGTTTCTTACCTATCCAACTCTTTGTTGGAAATAACATTTTGTTTTCGGAGTTTGGTCTTTCCTATCAAACATTTATACAAGAAGAAATGAATAAGAAATTATCTTTGGTGACACTTGGAACTATAAGATAAAATTTGATATGAAAACTAGCATATCACTTGACCATAAACTGATTACCATCCAAGATGAAGCAATTTGATCTGCTCACTAAACCTTTTGTCTTATATTATTCTAAGATTTGGAGTGTTATCCTTGGTCATACATGGTAGTTTCACATCGAGAGGGTCTTGGCAATCCTGCTTCAACATCTTATTTAATGCAAATGGATTATTCCTCGATGCATTGTACATAAAATGTTTGGTGCCTATTTCATCTCGAGACCACCTTTCGGCTTATCATCTACCTTCACATAGTGCAACAAATGGCAAAGTTCTCCTCAGAGCATGATACATATATTTAAGATCCGAAAGGATAAAATTGTTTCATAAACGTTACAAATCTTGAAAATTTGTGAATCCATGAATCTACTTACACATTCAGAGGACTAAATGATTTTTCACTGGAGGATCTCAAATGGTGGAAGATGTTCTCTAAGGTTGTAATAATTAGTGATTTTCAAAATGACCACCTATCATCATACATTTATATTCCCATATCCCTTGGTGCTTTTGAGTGAAGTATGAATGGAAAAGTGTAGCCCATTAAGAGCCATGCATGACCTTCCACTAGTGTGTGCTCCTGGTGCCAAAATTGGCACTAAAGTGAAGTGAAAAGAACTACTAGTGAAAAAAAGTGAACTATTGGTTAAAAGGTAAGGTTGAGTTCCACAAAATCAAGAAATCAATCCTCAAAATAATGTGATGTCCCTCATGTTGAAAATATATTTAGCATGTTCACTATGCCATGCATTAAAATTCAACTTTAGTATGTCAATAGTATGTATTGTTTGACAACACAGGTATTCCAATAGAGGATGAACACCTTAAGTAACCACTCACACAACCAGATCAAATATGAACACACCAATGTTTTGACGTGGTAAAACCCCTATGGGGAAACATCCATGGCCCCAGCCAACGCAGCCACTTGGAGCAGTTTATTAATGCAAAAGAAAAAGATTACAAAGAGATTTTACAAAAGATTTTCTCACAATTGATCATCAGCAAATGACCCTCCATGATCTTTAAGTAGAGATCATGGACCAATCGGGTGTTAATCCAGGGATCAATGGGTGTTAATATCGAGAATAATATGAACCACTAGATCACTCTATGTCGAGAACATATCGTGACCGTCAGATTTCCTAACTACAAATGCATACTAATGCATACTAAAGAAACACACTATTACCTAATGACACAAATTTCGTAACCATGTCAAATTTCAATCCATACTGAAATTTGATATCGTCACAAATTTCAATCCATATTTGGTTTAGTCCTTCTCAAGTACCTAAAGGTGAAAAAGGAATCTCAAGAGTGTTAGGAAATTAAAAACTTCCACGCTAAACCTATTCCCTTCTTGATCATATTCCCTTCTTCCAAAATATTCTCATATTCATTGCCAACAACTCTAGCATGTTTATCCAATGACAAATCATTCAAAAATTCAATGTAAACTTCAATCTCAAATTTTGTTTAAGTGTCGCCTCCATGACCCAACTTCAAAACACATTCTAGTTGTTGTTGTAAGTTTGGTTTTTGAAGAAAGATAGAAGTCAAAACATGAAGAGAAAAGTAAGTAGTCTTGTTTCAAATGGAAAATTGATTTCAAATTTTGCTATCACCCATTCTAGAACATCCCAAAGTGCTTCCTATCCTTCCACCATGGCCATTTGGGAATATGTATTCCCACACAAAATTTTGAAGAATCAACAGGTTCCTCAACATGGAAGGAGAGATACCCCTTATTGGATCTTTATTCATCAAAAGAGAATTCCTCTACAATCCCCTCTAAAATGAGGCAATTTGGTCCTCTAAGGTCTCTTTGTTATTTCAGTTTGTTGGCATCCCTATTGATTGTCTCCCCCCTTATAGATACTCCTTGGATCCCACTGGTCACATTATAGCTCCTTGAACAAGGTGATTAGAGAGGATATCCACAAACAATACATCTAGGTCAATTGAACACCCCCTAAGGGACTTGACCCTAAAATGGCCTTCTACTTCAAGCACTTCATACAGTTGAATGATGAACTTATAGTCAAACTTTCCTATACTCAAAGACATTGGATGCATATCCTTAGTATTTCTCTTGGAAAGTTTAGGGTTTTCTCTCACCAACTCCCAATTGGGTAAATCATCACATTCCTCATTAGAGAGGATTTGTCAATTGCGTCAATTGCAAGATATTGAGTTGGATGCAAGAGAAACTCATCTTTAGATGTGCCATTTATTATAATATTAGAGGTAGGTTCAATTGGCTCTACCAGGAGTAATGGACTTGGGTCGCTCCCTCACTACTTTTCTCCTCTATCCATATCAAAGATGCATAGCTCTTCTTATATGGGAGGTGTTAGTACACGAGACATGGTTATTCTTATATGGGAGGTGTTAGAACACAAGACATGGATCCTATAAGGATTCTCGAGATGAATCTCATTAGACATTAATCATTAGTCCACATAATATCCACTAGTCCTTCCAAGTTAATTCATGTTGATGTTGCATTTCCATGTGGTGGAATTTAATTGGACCTTATGTTTAATGAGCCAACCATGTTTAAGGATTCATGAGACAGATCTCATTAGGCATTTAATCATTAGTCCACATCATATCCAACTATCATAGACTCGTACCTTTGTGGACTTGATGCATCTTACCATGGAGAAACATGAGAGTGGATGTGGTTGTATTCCTTATGCAGGAAACAATCTGATGCAATATGCTTCTAGCAAGTGTCAAGTGTCTAACGAACTTAAGCCATGGAACCCCATGCCCACTAAGGCATACAAAACTAAAATATTATGCATTAGGCTTAAGTCTAGCTACCATGTTTCTAAGAAAGTTCTTGCATTGGAAATATTTGAAATGACAAATCTGCTCAATTCCTATGGATATGATATAAAAATTTTATTTAGGACTGTGAATATGATTATGGACTACTAACTAACAACACATGCACATGCAACTGAAGGTACAACCAAACAAGTACCTTTCATATATTTCTTCGTCGAGTGAGGAAAGATTAGGACAAATGGAGGCCGGAAATGCGACTACATCTAGTAGATATGATAAGAAAACAAGGACCAGAGGTGAAAACGTCAGAATAAAATTTTGTAGACGCATGAAACTTTTTCTTGCTGAAGGAGGATCATGCTCTTATGATGATGAGAGAATAGGAGACATAGATGTTCCACTCAAGTATAAGAATCTGGTGAAGCAATGGGTACCTAAGGAACTACCTCCTATAGATGTTGACTTCGTTGTCAACAATAGGACATATCGCATTGCACCATCCTCCCTGCATGGCTTGGGGCTATTTTCCATGGATGGAATAATTGTAAAATACAATACATTAACTCAATTGATGGACTATGTCAGACCATGTTACAATTATAACGATTGGATGCGGTTGGTCCGATACATGCGAAGTATGCGGAGATATGCACTCAACGCAAATTATATACAACTAATAAACAAGGATGAAAATAAGGGAGCGACTATCTATATTGATGGAAGGCCTAAAGCTTTCAGAAATATCGCAGGGTTTATAAACAACACACGACCCGAGACAACAAACAAACAACCGAATTGCATATTTGAGGGATGTGAAGAGAATCGAGTAGTCCTATGCGCAATAAAAAAGATAGTTCCCGGGGAAGAGTTATTAGTGGATTACCATTTGAATCGAATAGACACATTGACTAATTGTGTGAAGGTTCTTATGCAACACCTCTTTAAGAAACCTCTACTTATTGCATTACATTTTTTTATTATCTTTAACATTGTTGTAAATATTATCGTTAACGTTGATTTTTTGTTATCATTAACAATTTTTTAAATATTTGGGGGTTCTAATTATATTATAATGTGGCAGGATGATCGTGGAAAAGGGCCAGCCGCAGAACATGTAAATGATTAGCAATTTCCACTTTCATTTTACGTTGTTTTTATTATTTGCTTATATAATTTTATTTAAATAACATTGTTTTTGCTGAAATTATATGTAGTCAGTAGGCCATGTGGATCATGATTCCGCCGATGAGGAGGGATTTTATTCTTGCGCTAATCTGATGCTCTCATTAAAAAAAATATCATTAAAGATAAAAAGGAACTATTTAGCTTGTTAGATCGTCCTGAACAAACTCCAAACGTCAAAGAAAGGATCAAGCTCCTTATGTCACAACTTAACACATATAAGGTAATAACCATAATTTATTTATTTTTTTGTTTAATCCACTCATATGCTCAATTATGATACTTTGTTCTTTAACTTTTACATTATCTCACGAAAAAACATTTTCTTTTTTATAAAGGAATCTTTGGAGCCTGTTCATCCCGGGGTTGGTAGTAGTGGCGCTACAGAGACACTACAAAGTCATGATGTGGGCGGTTATATAGCTGCTAGAGCACTATTTACTTCTCCATCTTCCACACCTCATGCAGATAGGAGCCATGACACGCACCGACAGGAATCCACACCTCGATCAGAGTCTAGAGAGGGTGGCAGAGATGAGGATCATAGTGATGTGGTTGAGATGGATGCATTTCCTGGAGCTAGACGTGTGACAAGCATGGGGACCCTGCCGTGCACATTTTTGGTCGATGATAATGGACTTCCATTAAAACAATCAAGACTCCTAGGTAGTTTTAAATCATATTTTAATCGTTTAATGTTGTCCTCATACAGAAATCGTCTA
>SNQJ01S0119039.1:6961-55397 GCA_010110895.2 Picea sitchensis
TAGGGTTTTGATTCTAGGGCCCTGCCATTGCAGCACCATAGAACCTAACCTTCTAGTCTTTAAATTTTGATCCTCCTGAGATCTTGCCCTTACTTTTGACTCCATAATACCCTAAGGCACTGGTTTTTCTCTCCAACGTTGAGATTATTCATCTTTCAAACTTTCAAACTTTGAAACCCTAACTAACCCTAGCGCACTAACCGGGGTTGACATCATACTTGACGCAACCAGCCCTCTAACCCTGCAATAAATGATGACGTCATGCCTAATTTGAACTATTGTTGATAGAATAAACTGTTGGCTTGGTCATCCTATGATAGATATTGAACAATTGGTAATTTTCATTGGTTAATTGACAAAACATTGACCTTCTTTGTCTATTGCATTGCTTAATTAAACTAACCCTAAAGAAGCTGATGTCATCTTTAAGATATTGATGCAGCAGTCTAATGTGTATGAGCAATAAGTGACATTAAATACATTGATTTGATTTTCGTTAAATGCTATATTATTCCAGTGTTTATTGACAAAGTAATATTATATTCCATTGTCATTATTGCAAACATTTACTTCGTCAATATTTACTGCTATATATGCTCATATACATTGAAACTTAGATAGTCATTGATCTATGAAGTACTAACCATTATTGCATGTATTAGTTTCATTGTTGTCTTGTCTCGTAAGTAGGTGCCTTCTCTGTGGTTATTCTTCAATTGACTATCTTCTTGGCGGTAATCTGTGAAAGGTAAACTAGCCTTAATCCTTTGAGCCTTTTCCTTTCAAAACCCCAGATTGCCAGGGACGTCTCCCTTGGGCTTAGCCACCCTAAATAGAAAGGACCTCCCCATTGTGGTGACATTGGGTGGGGTAGGTCCTTGTTATGCCAGTTTGACCCTTATCCTTTAGCCTTGCAACCTAAAATACAAACTAAGCTATAACAGGGACATTTAGGGAGGTGTTGGAATGGTTTTAAATTGTGGTAGTGGAGTAAGACAATGACATGGTTCAGATGAAGTGGTGAAGGTTTTATGTTGAACAAGGATAGGGATGGTATGGGCATGACAAATGATGGCTTGGTACTAGAAGGTAAAGATGATGGTACCCCTCCCCCCCAAACTGAAGACTTTTTCCATCCTCAGAAAAATAACAAATGGTAAGGAAGTAGGATAGAAAAGAAAAGAGGCTTAAGTGGTTTTCCAAATACAAATCTAAAGTATTCAGTGAATTTGATAAACAAAGAGAAAGAAGAAGCATACCTGCACCTACCTAAGAAGTCCATGAACGTTGCAGCAAGCATATGATTTTCTATAGCAGGTTCTTCACAAGTTACCATGGAAAAGAGAAACATCTTTGAGAATCTGTACCAAGGACTATCAACAAAATCTCCTCCTGGTTTTGAGATATCTTCATGAATCTTTGAGGAAAGACCATTTCTGCAACAACTTACTCTTCTACAGGTTCTTGTGGGGTGACAGTCTCTTCCTCTTGGATAATTTCTTCAAATGATTTCTTTACTATTGGTTCTTGTGTGGAAACAATAGAGATTTATGAGGTTGGTTATTGTGTAGCAATCTCGGGGTTGGTAGGTGTTGGTTTTTGTGTGACAATACCTATTTCTTTAGAAATATGGTGTTTGGTTCTTTTGTGACAACCACATGGATGGTATGTTTTGGTTCTTGTGTGACAACACCTATTTCTTCTTTTATGAGCTCCCCCCTGTAGTTGGTTCTTATGTGACAACCACATGGATTATTGGTACTGGTTTTTGTTTAACAATACCAATGTTGTCCTTATAACTTGTATTTTTTTTTGTTGATTTTGTATCAAGGGTGGATCTATGAAGTACTACTAAGGATGAAAACATATTGCAATGTTCATAGCACATGGTTAAATGTTTGATAATGAAGGAGGTGTACTAGACAAGATTAGCAGCGGGAAAATAGTAAAAAAACCTTTATTGGATTCGTAGCAACAAGCTCCATTTATTCAACAACTACTGAAACTAGAGAGGTAGCTTGGCATTGTAAGTGATCCAAATTACTTTATTGGGTGGGCTAGGAGTGGGTGGAGCAGGAATTTATGGAGCTCTTGTGGAGTAAGGAACTAGGATGAAGTCATGATGTGATAGTAGTGGTCACATGAATGATATTTCGAGGAAATTATTGGCTTTCAAAGCTAACCACATAGGCAAAGAAAAAAATATTAACTTCAACATGCAATTAGTTTTGAGTTGGGAAGAAGAAAATGCATGGGCATACCGTGGTGTTGGTGAAAGAGTGTGATGAACATTAGGTATTTGTAGCAGTGTTATTGTTGTTTTAGCAATGAGACTTGACTTCTATATTACGGGTCTTTAGTTTGAAAATCAATTCCTCAATTGTCTTGCTCTCCGTCCATCTGAAAAGTATTGATGTTGGTGTTGGTCGACAAATGGAACAAAATTTAGACATAGCTCATTCAAGAACTCAACATTACATGACATCACACTTGTTTTCATGTCTTGGTGACATGCCCATTTCATGAAATTTTGTCTTTGAAAATCACTCATTTGTAGATTAACCTCCATGATCCTTATTTGACCTGCGAAAAATAGAATTTTGCTTGCAACACAAGGTGAGATTATGGACGAAAATAGATATGATGAATTTCTTCCTCCAATAAACACCAAAATGATTGAAATTAATACATGTAAAATAGATCTCTTAAAGGATTCATTGAAAAAATTTCATTGTTACATGCTGAGGAGTGGTGGCCAGCCTAGACTACCCAACATTAATTCGATTATAAATTCTTCATTTGAAGTCTGATCAAAGTGATTCCGAAGCCAAATTAAAGTATAGTCATACAAATATATCTAGTACGAACATGTTTTGAAACTGATTTGAAATGATATATCAAAAATGTTAAGAAACATGCTATATGACATCTCTTCTCTTTATTTCCATCCTTGACCAACAATCATGGTTTTCAGAATAAATTTTCATTTGATGACATATTGACTTGATTCCAATTGGATATGAAAATAAATTCATGTAGGTATCTCCAATAGAAACAGGTTTTTCAAACTTGAATAATTTATGGGTCAAATATACCAAAAAACAGCCTAGAAAACAAAGAGTTGTATCAATGCATGACATGGACTTAGTAATTAGGGCATAACTTTCTCATACGATATCATAATGAGATGATTGGGTTGTAAACTAGATTCGTAGGAGGATACACCCTAGAAACATGTTTTAAATATCTATCCATTTAGTTAATGAAAATTGATTGTTCGAACTCTGTCCTTAATAAGATTAGTGATCCCAGATGCCATAAGAATATGATCAACAAGTTGTTTCTTCCAAGTGATGATTTGGGTTTGTGTGAATTTTTATAGGTGTAAAATTTTCAATGTAATACACCCATATGCCAAAAAAATGCAAATTCCCAACTACTAAGTTGTGTGATATGACCCTCGGAAGATCCTATGGTTAATGAAAAAATACCTGAAGCAAGAATAAAATCAAATTTCTAATTCAAATGTGGTATAATGATAATGTGATCTTGACATAATCATCATGGGAACAAAAAGTATCACTTTATCTCTGAGATTGATATAATGAGAGCCTGGCATAACCACCATGGGAGCCACAGAGTGTCTCATTATTCGTGAAACAACTTCCACATTTTTCTCATGGCATTATGATTAATGCATAATGATGGTTTAAATAGTTGATCTAGGAACACAACCATCATCAAAACAATGAGTAGTGTACAGTTGTCAATATGCCTAGGATCGAAAGGTCTAGGTGTACGACTGAGGTAATCGTTGATTTTTTGTAGGTGTTTTTTTCTTAATGTGATTCTCTTCTCCACCAAAACTTTGACCTAGATCATAATTCACAAGATATGATTAATTTGTTGTAAGCCAAATTTTGAATGTGCATGCCTAGGACATCAAGGATTGTAGTTTCAAAGCTATGAGAGGTCTTCCAAGATTCATGAATTCACAATCAAAATCATACCTCCTTAAAGTTTAATGAAATAGTCAGAGGTTGTTTGTTATAACATCTAGTTCAAGTGTGGTATGAGACGATGAGATCCTGACATAACCATCATGGGATTCCTAGAGAATCCATAGAGTGTCTCATCATCTAAATTACAAAATTGATATAATGAGAGTTTTCCACACTTGTCCCAGGAAACTTAGATGTTATTCAATGCATTCCAAATAAAATTAATGGAAGGCTTATGAATTTTAGAATGCATATGTTCTTCAAATAACCTCTCCTTGATTTTTCTTCTAGTGGAATACCTCTTCCTCCTTCCAAGCTTCCTGTAAAAGAGATTAGTACCATGGGTGGATCTTAGAGCACCACAAAAGAAAATATTATTAACTTATCTCATGTATCCTATGATGATTTTAATGCACAACATCTTTAGAAAGGGATATTAGAGGGGTAGTTGACATTTTCCTAGAGTTCCCTTCTGCTTGGTATTTCTCCTATAATGATCCTAAGGCAAAAGTCCTAATTCCTTGAGTTCCTCCCAAGCAACGATGCCAAAATTACGAGGTATAAATATGATTCCCAATTATTTTGTGTCATTTTACACTCTTTCACTTAATTTGTCAACCCGGGGTTCAATGTGTACTTGCGAGGCACTCGATGTAGTATGCACAGAAGAAGGACTTAACCTAGCTATCATGAAAGACTAACTAAACAAGACTATGCATAAATCAAAGAAAAACATAAAAGGATAAAGTCACAATGCTATAACCCCCAACCCAGCTAGTGGTACCTATGAGGATAAGGTCTATGAGCTCTCATAACCCTATACCCTCGTGTGTTCACCTTGTGGGGTCATAGATAAAGTGATTATGCAGCACTCCAAGCAAAGCAAAGGAAACTAGTTGTCTTTTTGTCTTAATTCACACAGGGGAAAATCAGAAATGGAATTATTGCTAGGTTAATATGCCATAACTTAGTTTCAACAGTTTATGTGATTCCTCCAAGGGAAATCTTGTTAATAATTTTCCAAGTACTATTATAGGTGCAAAATACAGACACAAATTTGGTATAAGATATTAATATAAGCAATGAATGATAGGGAAATAAATATTTTGCATAGATCTAAGTCCTAACATAGTTAGTTATCATTCTGCAGCATAAAACCAGTGGCCATAGTGCAACCAATGTTTGGAACAAAGATAAAATTATGCAATTCTAAATTAAAATCAAATTAACAACTATCTAAGAACACAAAAAGATTGTATGCAACACAAAACCTTACCTGTGAGTGGGCCTTTCCTCACAGGCAAGCCTATTCTCTTAGTCTTAAATCACCAACAGTGGACAACAATAAGCACACAAAACATATATAGAAATATATTAAGTATGAACTTGATCTCTCATCTCTTACACAACAATATGACTACAACAGGAGACCACACGTACCCCTCAATAGACACTAACACACACATATTTATACAAGAGGAGGGAATCTGGTTTCCCAAACATGGAGCGCCCGGTCCCTATTATTTTGATAACAATCAAACTACTATTGTCCCTTGATTAGCTTGGACATACATTGTTACATATTAGCGAATTGGAGGTGGCTTCTAGACCTACAGATTCCTCCAAAAAAAGCTAAGTTGTTTGATCAACTTGTGCAAGTGGATTGTGACTTATCTGATTGCTTAGCATGTGTTGGGTGATTTAATTAGTTCGTTGAAGCATTATTTCTTTAACCATATGGCTGGAACTTTGTGGCATGTGTTGGAACTTGTTTCCTTCATCTCATCATTGGATATTTGATACCTTAGCTAATTTCAGTTCCTTAATCTGCTATTGATTTTTAATTCCTTTAACTATGTTGAAGATATTAATTAACTCTGTTGATATAATAGTGTTGGAGCTGATATATATTAATTTCTAGAACTGTGCACTTAAACTCAAATGTTGGAACCTTGTTGAATTAGTATCATTCTCAGATACTTAGATATATTTAATGATGAGTTATATTGGAACCATGTCAAATCTGATATAATCTTCTTTAAAATACCCTTGTATACTTCTTATATCTTAAAAATGAACTTGGAACACTTGTGACTTAGAAAAAGATAGGATTTTGTAAAGGATGAGTCTTTAGCAATGAAGAAGGTAAAGTATTGACAGGTCTGATTCTGTAGAAAACTGCTACAGGTCTGATTATGTAGCAGGTTGCTACAGGTCTGATTATGTAGCAGATTTGAACACATGAAAACCATGCACTTGTATCATCTACTAATGACTTTAAATATTTGGTAATGGATGTGCAATGACCCCGATTTGAAGAATATATAGAACTTTAAAGAAAAACCATGTAACAACTTTTTCACACTTTTTCACACATGAGTTGTCACTTCAAAAGTAAATACAAAACATGCTACTTCCCCTAATGTTAATAAGAAATCTAATAAAATATTAAGAAATGAAATTGGAAAATTACCTTGAGCCTAAATCCCTCATATGCGAATTAAAATGGTTAAGACATTATTATAAGTAAATGATAATGGGTTAAAAAGAAGGAAAAGAGGATGTCAAATGATGGTAATTTTGTGGCTCATCATCTCCCCCAAACTAAATATGTTTCATGTCCTCATGCAACCCTGTTGCTTCGTGACAATCAAGTTGTAAGGACACACACTAAATATTAATGCTCCTTGTTTTCCTATGCATACCAATCAAATTTTTACTCACTGTAATGGCTCCCCTTCGACGCATAGATCAAGTCATGAGGTCTCCTTCAAATTTGCACAAGAAAATAGGGTAAGTGGACACATACTATAATGTTTCCTTTGTTTTCAATTAGGTCTTCTTGCTAGTCTCCATATGCCCAAAGTACTTGTGCTGGTATAAGTTTCCATGGACCACCCTAAAGGAGGAAATTTGTATCAACTTGATGGATCCACAAAAACTAATAAATGACCTTTTTATCAACACAACATGCCATAAGGAGGTCTGAAACATGGGTGTTCTAATATTTGTAGTTGTGGCTATGAATGAAGAGGTTGGTAACATAATTGATTCTTGAATACTCCATTAGCATAGCATTATATGCAATGCACAAAATTTCTTTGAACTATGAATTTCACAACCCAACAAATGCCTTTGTAAAATGTATGCAACACGTAAGAAATGATTTGCAATCCTCATAACATATGTAATGTATCCTCCAATGAGTCTCAAATTGATTTCTGCTTGATGTTTCTTGTGGGGTAGCATATTCATTTCTTTGACTTGTCTATATCAACTACTTGTTTTTCTATTGTTGGTTCTTGTGGAGCAACAACAATGTTTTTTTTTCTTTTGTTGGTTCCTATTGTTGGTTCTTGTGTGACAACAACAAGACCTTCTATTGTCTACATATTTGGTGTGTTCATCTATATCTTCAACTTTGGATCTTCGGTGTCATTGTCAAATCGTTGTCTTCGATTTTTCATATTCTCTCACATGTGATTCTTTAGAGTAGCCAATTCTAACAAAACCACTATACTTCATATTGAGTTGGCTAGACTCAATACATTGATTAACTTCAATAATTCCAAGATATTTTCAAGACCACTATTAACTCATAAGAATTGATGTGAATAAAGATCCACAAATTTTCATGCTGGAAGAAAACATGCATAAATAAATAAAGGAATATTTGAAGGCCTTCTTCTTAGCCCAGTGCCAATCTTTTAGTAGAACTGTCTCCACACCTCTTTTCTAAGACGATGGGCCTACACAAACTACAACAACTAAGCGCATCGCTGCATCAAATGCATTTTATCTTAATAGAGTTTCTCATGGATGATTTTAAGGATGGAAATTTATTTTAAAATCTAGAAACCTTGACGAATCTTACGAATCCTTCATATGCCAACTATAAATGATTGGCGATATTTTTGTAAAAATATTCAAATTTCTAAATATTTTATATAGTTTTTATAAAATTTTGGCGATTTTTAAGCTAAAATAATTTTATCCAATAGAATGTGGGTGAATCATTTTTAAAATAGCAAAACTCGTTTTTTGAAAAACCATGGAAAATTAGCCCATGAGAGAAATTTAGCCCCTAAAATCATCCCCAGAGTTTCTTGTTGTTGGTTCTTGTGTAGCAACACTAATGTCCTTCCTTGAACAACTTCTGGTCCTCATTTTGGTACATTTAGGGAGGTGATGGAATGGATTTAAATTATGGAAGTGTAGTAAGACGATGTCATGGTTCATATGAAGTGGTGAAGGTTTTAGGTTGAAAAATGATAGGGATGGTATGGGCATGAAAAATGATGGCTTGGTCCTAGAAGGTAAAGGTGATGGTACCCCTCTCCCCCAAACTGAAGAATTTTTATGTCCTCTGAAAAATAACAAATGGTAAGGAAGTAGGATAGAGAATAAAAGAGGCTTAACTGGTTTTCCAAATACAAATCTAAAGTATTCAATGAATCTGATAAACAAAGAGAAAGAAGAAGCATACCTGCACCTACCTAATAATTCCATGAACTTTGCAGCAAGCATATGATTTTCTATAGTAGGTTCTTCACAAGTTCCCATGGAAAAGAGAAACATATTTGATAATCTATACCAAGGACTATCAACAAAATCTCCTCCTGGTTTTGAGATTTCTTCATGAAGCTTTGAGGAAAGACCATTTCTGCAACAACTTACTCTGCTATAGGTTCTTGTGGGGCGACAGTCTCTTCCTGTTAGAGAATTCCTTCAACTGATTTCTTTACTGTTGGTTTTTGTGTGGAAAAAATAGGGCCTTTTGAGATTGGTTCTTGTGTGGAAACCTCAGGGTTGGTAGGTGTTGGTTCTTGTGTGACAACACCTATTTATTTATAAATTTGGTGGTTAGTTCTTGTGTGACAACCACAAGGATGGTAGGTGTTGGTTCTTGTGTGACAACACCTGTTTCTTCTTTTATGAGGTTCCCCCTATAGTTGGTTCTTGTGTGACAACCATAGGGATTATTGGTATTGGTTCTTGTGTAGTAGTACCAATGTTGTCCTTAGAAATTTGTATTTTTGTTTTGCTTCTTTTGTAGCAAGGGTGGATTTGTGAAGTACTACTAAGGATGAAAACATAATTTAATGTTCATAGCACATGGTTAAACGTTTAAGAATGAAGGAGGTGTACTAGACATGATTACCAATGGAAAAATAGTGAAAAAACCTTTATTGGATTGGTAGCACCAAGCTCCATTTATTCAACAACTATTGAAACTAGAGAGGTAGCTTGGCATTGTAAGTGAGCCAAATTACTTTATTGGGTGGGTCAGGAGTGGGCAGAGCAGGAAATTATGGAGGTATTGTGGAGGAAGGAAGTGGGTTGAAGTCGTGGTGTGATAGTAGTGGTCACATGAATGACATTCCAAGGAAATTGTTGGCTTTCAAAGCTAACCACATAGGCAAAGAAAAAATTATTAACTTCAACAGGCAATTAGTTTTGAGCAGGGAAGAAGGAAATGCATGGGAATACAATGGTGTTGGTGAAAGAGTATGATTAACTTTAGGTCTTTGTAGCAGGGGAATTGTTGGAGTAGAAATGGGCCTTTAATTCTATATTACGGGTCTTTAGTTTGAAAATTAGTTCTTCAATTGTCTTGTTCTTCATCCATCTAAAAAGTCTTGATGTTGGTGTTGGTCGACAACTGGAACAAAATTTAGACATAGATATTTCAAGAAATCAACATTACATGATATCGCACTTGTTTTCATGTCTTGGTGACATGCCCATTTCATGAAATTTTGTCTTTGAAAATCACTCATTTGTAGATTAACCTCCATGATCCTTCTTTGACCTGCAAAAACTAGCATTTTTCTTGCAACACAAGGTGAGATTATGAACGAAAATAGATATGATGACTTTCTTCCTCCAATAAACATCAAAATCATTGCAATTAATGCATATAAAATAGTTCTCTTAAAGGATTTACTGAAAATTTTTCATTGTTACCTGCTGAGGAGTGGTGGCCAACCTAGACTACCTGACCGTAATTCGGTTATAAATTCTTCCTCTGATGTCTGATCAAAGTGATTCCAAATCCAAATTAAAGTATAGTATTATGACTATCTCTAGTACAAGCATGCTATATGACATCTCTTCTCTTTATTTCCATCCTTGGCCAATAGGCCAATAGTAATGGTTTTTGGCATAACTTTTCATCTGATGAGGGATTGACTTGATTCCAATTAGAGATGAAAATAGATTCATGTAGGTATCTGCGATAGAAACAAGTTTTTCAAACTTGAAGAATTTATGGGTCAAATATACCAAAGAACAACCTAGGAAACAAATAGGTGTATCAATGCAGGATAGGGACTTAGTAATTAGGGCATAGATTTATTGTATGGTATCAGAATGAGATGATTGGGTTGTAAACTAGATTTGTAGGAGGATACACCCTAGAAACATGTTTTAAAGATCTATCCATTTAGTTACTGAAAATTGATTGCCCGAACTCTGTCCTTGGTGAGATTAGTGATCCTAGATGCCACAAGAATATGATCAACAATTTGTTTCTTCCAAGTGATGATCTGGGTTTGTGTGAATTTTTATAGGTGTAAAATTTTCAATGTAATGCACCCATATGCGAAAAAATTCGAATTCCCAACTCCTAAGTTGTGTGATATGACCCTCGCAAGATCCTATGGTTAATACAAAAATACCTGAAGCAAGAATGAAATCAAATTTCTAATTCAAACGTGGTATAATGATAATTTGATCTTGACATAGTCATCATGGGAAAACAAAGTTTCACATTATATTTGAGATTGATATAATGAGAGCCTGACATAACCACCATGGGAGCCACAAAGTGTCTCATTATTTGTGAAACAACTTCCTTATTTTTCTCATGGCATTATGATTCAGGTATAATGATGGTTTAAATAGTTGATCAAGGAACACAACCATAATCAAAACAATGAGTAGTGTGAAGTTGTCAATATGCCTAGGATCAAAGGCTCTAGGTGTAGGGACGAGGTAATCGTTGAATTTTTGTAGGCATGTTTTTCTTAATGTGATCCTCTTCTCCACCAAAAATTTGACCTAGATCATAATTTGCAAGATATAATTAATTTGTTGTAAGCCAAATTTTGAATGTGCATGCCTAGGACATCAAGAATTGTAATTTCAAAGCTATGAGAGGTCTTCCAAGATTCATGAATTCACAATCAAAAGCGTACCTCCTTAAAGTTTAATGAAATGGTCAGAGGTTGTTTGTTATAGAATCTAGTTCAAGTGTGGTATGAGATGATGAGATCCTGACATAACCACCATGGGATTCCTTGAGAATCCACAAAGTGTCTCATCATCTAAATTACAAAATTGATATAATGAGAGTTTTCCACACTTGTCCCAGGAAACTTAGATGTTCTTCAATGCATTTCAAATAAAAGTAATGGAAGGCTTATGAATTCCAGAATGCATATCTTATTCAAATAACCTCTCCTTGATTTTTGTTCTAGTGGAATACCTCTTCCTCCTTCCAAGCTTCCTGCAAAAGAGATTAGTACCATGTGTGGCTCTTAGAACACCACAAACGAAAAATATTATTAACTTATATCATGCATCCTATGATGATTTTAATGCACAACATCATGAGAAAGGGGTATCATAGGGGTATTCGAAGTTTCCCCAGAGTTACCTTCAGCTTGGTATTACTCCTATAATGATCCTAAGGAAAAATTCCTAATTCCTTGAGTGCCTCCCCGACAATGACACCAAAATTACGAGGTATAAATATGATTCCCAATTATTTTGTGTCACTTTACACTCTTTCACTTAATTTTTCAACCTAGGGTTCAATGTGTACTTGCGAGGCACTCGGTGTAGTATGCACAAAAGAATGACTTTGCCCAGCTATCGGGAAATACTAACTAAACAAGACTATGCATAAATCGAAGAAAAACATAAAAGGATAAAATCACAATGCTATAACCCCCAACCCAACTGGTGGTACCTCTCAAGATAAGGTCTCTAAGCTCTCATAACCCTATACCCTCGTGTTTTCACCTTGTGGTATCATAGATAAAGTGACTCTGCAACACTCCAAGCAAAGAAAATAAAACTAGTTGTCTTTTTTTCTTAATTCACATAAGGGAAAATCAGAAATGGAATTATTTCTAGGTTAATATGCCAGAACTTAGTTTCAATAGTTTATGTGATTCCTCCAATGAAAATATTATTAATAATTTTCCAATTACTCTTATAGGTGCAAACTATAGGCACAAATTTGGTATAAGATATTAATATAAGCAATGACTGACATGGAAATCAATATTCTGCATAGATATAAGTCCTAGCATAGTTAGTTATCATTATGCAGTATAAAACCAGTGGTCATTCTGCAACCAAGGTTTGGAACAAACATAAAATTATGAAATTCTAAATGAAAATAAAATTAACAACTATCTAAGAACACAAAAAGATTGTATACAACACAGAACCTTACATGTGAGTGGGCCCTTCCTCACAGGTATGCCTATGCTCTTGGTCTTAAATCACCACCAGTGAACAACAATAAGCACACACAACATAGATAGAAATTTATTAAGTCTGAACTTGAGCTCTCGTATATTGCACACCAATATGATTACAACATGAGACCAAACATAACCCTCAATAAACACTAGCACACATATATTTATACAAGAGGAGGGAATCTAGTTGCCCAAATATGGAGCGACCAGTCCCTATTATTTTGATAACAATCAAACTACTATTGTCCACTGATTAGCTTGGACATACATTGTTACATATCATCCAATCAGAGGTGGCTTCTAGACCTACAAATTCCTCCAAAAATAGCTAAGTTGTTTCATCAACTTGTGCAACTGGATTGTGACTTATCCAATTGCTTAGCACATGCTAGGTGATTTAATTAGTTAGTTGAAGAATTATTTCCTTAACCATATGGATGGAGCTTTGTGGCACCTACTAGAACTTGTTTCCTTCATCTCATCATTGGATACTCGATACCTTAGCTAATTTTAGTTCCTTAATCTGTTGTTGATTTTAATTCCTTTAGCTCTGCTGGAGATATTAATTAAATTTGTCGCTATAATAGCGCTGGAGTTGATATATATTAAGTGACAGGATTATGCACTTAAAATCAAATGTTGGAGCCTTGTTGAATTAGTATCATGCTCATATACTTAGATATATTTAATGTCGAGTTATATTGGAACCATGTCAAATCTGATATATCTTCTTTAAAATACCCTTGTATACTTCTTATATCTTTAAAAAGGAACTTGGAACACTTGTGCCTTAGAAAAAGATAGGATTTTTTAAAGGATGAGTCTTTAGCAATGACGAAGGTAAAGTGACAGGTCTGATTCTGTAGCAAACTGCTACAGGTTTTATTATGTAGCAGGATGCTATGGGTTTGATTATGTAGCAGATTTGAACGCATGAAAACCCTGCACTTGTATCATCGACTAATGACTTTAAATTTGTTGTAATGGATGTGCAATGACCCTGATTTGAAGAATACATAGACCTTTAAAGCAAAACCCTATAACAACTTGTTCACACGTGAGTTGTCACTTCAAAATTAAACACAAAACACGTTACTTCCCCTAATGTTAATAAAAAATCCAATTAAATAATAAGAAATGCAATTGATAAATCACCTTGAGCCTAAATCTCGCATATGAGAATTGCAATGGATAAGACATTGTTATAAGTAAATGATAAAGGGTTTAAAAGAAGGAAAAGAGGATGTCAAATGATGGTAATTTTTTGGCGCATCACTAGGTGTTACAACAAAATAATGCACCCCCATATGATGTAAAGTCCCAAGCATTAAGGGGTTAATCTTGTGTAATTCAAGAAGGCTACCCACTATCACTAGAATAACTCTCCCTCTCAATTTTGGTTGGATCTTCTCCATATCAAGGTGGGATTCCCTTAAAATATGATTGTTAAGGCTATAGAGTGGAGACACAAGGTGATATATTGAAGAGTAAGCCTAAGAAAAAAAAATAGTTATGTTAGCACTCGAAGTCACACCTATATTGTTGTAGGTGTAAGCCTAGTACCCATCAAAATTTTGTAGGTTTATATTGAGTTTAAGCTTGAGTGGATTAGTTAGAATGAGGAAGAGAGGGAGAGGGAAACAAATTGCAGATCAATAGGCTACACCATTGGAAAATGGAGTCATAAACACTCTACTCATTGACGATGCTAAAGTTGCTCAACAGACAAGAAGATCATATGCTTCTAGATAGAAGAATGAAGAAGGAAAACATAAGATAGAATTTTCACTAAACAAATATCCTCTCAGTTTAATAAATCAACAAATACTTGAATAAAACAATGATTGATGGGAAAAATTACATCAGATCCTCTGTTGCTTAGGGATCCATAAATCATTGGCAACCTTTGATCCTCAAATATGCAATATATTCAAATAAGAAGATATATAAAACAAAAGAATTACAATATTAAAATAATATCTCTCATGAGTCTTCAATAGTAGTAATGATTACAATCATAAAATTCCCTCAAGCTTACAGATGAGCACACATAGGGAAACTTCTTGCTCCAACTCTCTATAGCCTCTCTTGGCTCATGAATCCCCTAAATATTGATTCCTCTCACCCATTAAATAGAAAATAACATCCAAAATATTCTTAGGAGTTCGAAATCCATCTCTTCCATTGGATTCTATGCCTTGGAGATAGGTGGCAATAGTCAAAGAGACAAGAATCCAACAAACTGCTAATTTTCAGGAAGTTGTTGGAAGTCATTAATAAATCTATTGCCAACTCACTGAAAGAGGTTTTAATGGATCTAAATATTAGGTGCATGTGTCCTTTAGCATCTAAATGATCTTTGAGAATTCATTTGAAATCTCCTTGACAGGTGGCAAGCTTCAAACAAGGAAAATATCCAAAAACTATGCAAAACAGAGAGTTTGCATCACCAGTTTGCAACGCATTGGTGCTTTAATTTTATCTCTCAAATCCCAAACTGGGTCAAGCTGAAATTTGGTCTGTCGGTCAATGCCAATATCATGCTCCTCCAAAAAAAAATTCATAAAAACCCACATCACCGTTCAAAAGTTATGATCAAATATTTAGAAGACTTTGCTACAGGAAATGACTTCACAACGCCAGTTAGCAGCGCCAATTCATAGCGCTAATAGATGATTCATACAAAATCCTTCTTTCAGTATTTAAAATGACATGAAAAAACTCATGGAGTACCTAGTAAACTTGGGCTTGATGTATATGCCATCAAAGTTGAACTCTTGTGCTTGCAAGCTATATAACCTCCAATGCTCCTCCTTAACTAGTTCACAATGCACCTTTTTCAATTAAAAAATGATAATTCCTCCTTTTGAAAATGGCCATTTGGAGTTATTTGATGTTGTGATGGTACTAAAAAACTAAAATCCATCATTAGACCCTTTTACAATATTATAATCATAAAAAGACTTGGCACATGCTCTATTTTTGGAATGTTGTAACTTCTAGAAGAGTTTGTAGCACATAATATTTAACAACTGATAAGACACTTTAGGTGGTTGAGTAAATATTTTATGTACCATCATCGTGACACCAAGACCTGTACATACTATGTGTTAACATCTAGCTCCAAAGGGGATGGCATGTTCCCTGTGAGCTGCCAAGAACATGCAGTTCCAGTGCCTTATCCATTCATCTTTCTGAAAATCTATAACCCTGCTCATCCATAATGTAAAACAATCTGCTAACCAAATTGAAGAACAATTGTTGCACTAGTGCCTCCATTGGGCTATGGAGTCATTATTATGAAAAACCAACCTATAATTGCAAATCAAATTCTTGCATGGCAATCTTATTTATATACATGAGCCTACTCTAATATATCCAATTGAATCATGTGATCTCATATTTCCAATATAGCCAGCCAAGAAACCGACTGAATGATTTTTTTCGGCTTTTGTTTTTCATAAGCAGAGAAAAAATAGAAATGTAACAATTCAACCTGCCATTTGAAACTAATCCCTTTGAACATGAAAACTGTAAGACAAATTTCCTCTAATGATTCTAACAGAAATGTAAACGGGTCCTGGATACCATGAAAAAATAGTTCTTTTTGACCACTAAAATGAAAATGACATCTTTCAACTATAATTGTTTCATGTTTTTTGTCATCAAGCTCAAGATTTCCAGATAAAAGGGCAACAAGCTGCTCGATAGAAACTTCCTTCTTAGCATCTACATCTGGGAAAAGTTTTGTATATTCCTGAAATCCTTTAGATACATTAATAGGAACAATGTCTATAGGTAATCCTCCATATAATTCGGTAGAAATCTCAACTTGACTATCAGGAATTTCTAAATATGCTACTTCATATTCCTGAATAACATATCATGTTGTTTCTCATAAACATTGATATTTTTATAATAAAAATACAGAGACTTATATTGAGTCAATAAACTTCAATATGATTCCATACAAAACTGAAGATATTTGAATTGTATCTCTAAACAGAAATATTGACATATTTTGCAAAATTCCAAATCAAAAGATGAGGCTGAAGAAACCATTTCATCATATTCATCTTTAGATAATGTACAAATTCAATCTTTTAAATCTTCAAAATATGCAGAACCTCTCAATGTACCTATCCATTTTATATATTCTTCAAGGGAATTAGGATTTATCAATAACTCTTCCATCTTGACTGATATAACATCTGGATCAACAACTGAGTTTTTCATCCTGAAACCAGTGGAGCCGCCAAGAAATTTTTCAACATGGAGTCGCCAAGTGAATGTTGTAGTCTGTATTGTGTCACCAACCTTTGTTCACCATCAAATACTAGATCTAATCTTTGTCGTTCTTCCCAGGGAAAATATCCAACTTCGTTCCCGGCAACGACGCCAAAAATGTTAGCACTAGAAGTGACACCTAGACTGTTGTAGGTGTAATCCTAGTACCCATCAAAATTTTATAGGTTTATATTGATTTTAAGCTTGATTGGATCAGTTAGAATGAGCAAGAAAGGGAGAGGGTAGAAAAATACAGATCAATAGGCTACACCATTTGACAATGGAGTAAAACACACTCTACTCATCGAAGGCAATAAAGTTTCTCAATAGACAACAAGATCATATGTTGATAGATACAAGAATGAAGAAGGAAAACATAATATGGAATGTTCATTAAACATATATCCTCTCAGTTTAATAAATCAACAAATACTTGAATAAAACAATGACTGATGGGAAAAATTACAGCAGATCCTCTGCTGCATACGGATCCATAAATCATTGGCAGCCTTTGATCCTCAAATATGCAATATATTCAAATAAAAAGATATATAAAACACAAGAATTACAATCTGAAAATCACAGCTCTCATGATTCTTCAATAGTAGTAATGATTACAATCATAAAATTCCCTCAGGCTTACAAATGAACACACACATGGAAACTGCCTGCTCCAACTCTCTCTAGCCTCTCTTGGCTCATGAATCCCCTAAATCTTGATTCCTCTCACCCATTAAGTAGAAAATAACATCCAAAATATTCTTAGGAGGTTAAAACCCATCTCTTCCATTGGATTCTAGGCCTTGGAGATAGGTGGCAACAATCAAAGAGACAGGAATCCAACAAACTGCTAATTTTCAAGAAGTTGGTGGAAGTCATTAATAAATCTGTTGCCATCTCACTGCATGAGTTTTTAATGGAGATAAATATTAAGCATATGTTTCCTTTATCATCTAAATGATCTCTGAGAAGTCATTCAAACCCTCCTTGACAGGAGGCAACCTTCAAACAAGGAGAATATCCAAAAACTATGCAAAACATAGATTTTGTAGTGTCAGTTTGCAATGCACTGGTGTTTTAATTTTATCTCTCAAATTCCAAACGGGGTCAGGTTGAAATTTGGTCAGCAAGTCAATTCCAATATCATTCTCCTCCACAAAAACTTCTAGAAAACCCCACATAACTTTTCAAAAGTTATGATCAAATCTTTAGAAGAATCTGCTACATGAAATGAGTTCGCAACGCCATTTTGCAGTGCCAGTTCGCAGAGCCAATAGATGAGTCAGCCAAAACCCTTCTTTCAGTATTTAAAAAAACATAAAAAAACTCATGGAGTACCTGGTAAACCTGGGCTTGATGTAGATTCCATCAAAGTTGAACATGTGTGCTTGCAAACTATCTATCCTCCAATGCTCCTCCTTAACTAGTTCACAGCACCAGTTCGCAACGCCCCTTTTGCAATTAGAAATGAAGATCAAAATGATAAATCCTCCTTTTGAAAATGGCCATTTGGAGTTATTTGATGATGTGATGGTACTAAAAAACTAAAATCCATCATTAGACCCTTTTACAAGATTATAATCATAAAAAGACTTGGCACATGCTCTATTTTTGGAATGGTGCGGATTTCTAGAAGAGTTTGCAACACATAAGATTTAACAAATGAGAAGAAAATTTAGGTGGTCGAGTAAATATTTTATGTACCATCATCATGACACCAAGACATGTACATCCTATGTGTTAACAAGTTCTAGTATAGATGGATAAGTGGTGTGAGAACAAAAGATAAAGGTGGAAAAAACCCCAAGCCCAGGTGCCTAATCAAACCTTGGGAAAATGGATTCAAATATATATGGATCAAAGAGGGAAGAATGCATGAATATGTAAGGAAATAAAGGCTACTATGCATGCCACAAATTAGCTTTAACTTGCTAAAATCTATTGCAAAAAAATATCCTTGGAAATCTAGGGATTCCATTCAAAATATTACTGTGAAGGTGATGCCATATCATGCTAACAAAAACTAGGTTTATTAGGTGTATTCTTGATACAAAAATGATAACAGTAAGAGGAATCAAATCCTCACATAACATTATCCAAATGAAACATGGCCCATTACAAATCCTTCACAACAAAATTACAACGGTTTCCTGGAATAAAACCAACTCAAATAAAGTTCAAATATGAAACATCACATAGAAAGACGGTATACCTTCAATATTCCATTAAAATCCAAGCATATGATGTACAAATGTAGCCCAAGAGGATATCTCATAAATCCCCAAAGTATCAACAACCATTAAATGGAGATAAAGCTCCTCTTTATAGAGGGAGTCTCTTCTCTCTTACAATAAACAAATGTTATTTTCTAACTAACTCTATGACAAGTCAAATAAACAATATTTAAATGTAGTTATATCCCTTCTCAATCCATGGTTGACTATGTCAAGCTCCGTGGACACTAGTCTCTCAAAGATAACTTGCTCACATCCAAAAATAGGAAGGGAATAACATCCAAAAGTCTATAAGAGAGAGTGTACAACTAAAAATAGGCATGATAACCAAATTAACACAGAAAAGGTCCACATAGAATACACCCTCCAAGATGGATACATGGAAAAATATAATAAAATAGCTTCAACCTAAGAGGATGTGCTTAAGGGTGCACCTATAAGATCTCACTAAGTGCACCCTCTAATATGCATGAGCAATAAAACAATAAAACAATCCTCTTAGGAGAATGCTCCATCACAAACAATCCAAAAATAGCAAGTGGTTTACAAGATGCATGCAACCAATCCACATGCATGTATCCCAAGGAAACCAATTCCATGGATGAATATGCAAAGTGCCAACTAGACGAATCACTCTAAAAGAAAATAAGTGTTCAACCCCCAAAATAACAAGTGGACCGTTATCCCCATTTTTTGGATAACTAAGGAGATTATTTCTCAAGGTCCTTAGGTTGCAGAAATGGAGTGCCGAGAGACTACATGACCAGAAGTACCCTTTTTGCATAGATGGAAAACCCATTCACCACCACAGATGGTCACAGGTTTGCAGATGGCATCCACCACACCAGCTAGATTTTGGAAGGTAGTGGGCCTTTCTCCATGAGGTACAAGTCAATATTATGGTGAGCATCATTTCAATATTTAATCCATTTGATTATGTTGTATCTTAGATTTCTCTAGATTTCATGATATATTCTTGGACATTATGCCTTTTTCCTTGCTTCACCTTGGTGGTTGACATTGTTCCCTAGTAAGTGGTCTTCCTTGGGGATGGTTTTTCTACTAGGAACTCCATTAATGATCCATCGTACCCTTCTCGACCATACTTACCACTTTCCATCATTATTCCCCTCCATTTCCTTATCTCTTGGGATTTTAGGGTGTATTGACCCAATAAGGGGTTGTCCCTCATTCTATGGGAAGAAGGGGATGAAGGCCTAGAGGGGTTGATGTTGGGTAAATGATAAAATCATTGTATAAACCTTCCATATGCTTCACCCAAGGATCACCCAAGAGAGCAATGAAATGATTATCTTTGAGTAAAGGGGACCCGCAGTATAATAAAGAATGCTGAAAAGGTTAGTTGAAGGATAGGAGGTCTCATCACAAGATGACCTATCACGTCCATGAATATCTAGTGGTATGACATTATCATCATCTGGTCACCAAACCAGGGCAATGACTCTCAATTGCATGGTTGAGAGAAAGGAGGTCTACTCACAAGCCAACCTTCAAATTTCCACTAGTTGTTTGTGGGTGACATTGCCATCATCTGTTCACCACGCTAGGGAAGTGACCTTCAATATATCCTTATGCTATATTGAAATAAAATACAAAGAAATAAATACAAAAGGCAATCAAAGGGATTGGAAAAAGTGCATTGCAGACGAAGGTAACATACACCCTCCACAAAGGCACCCATGAATGAGACACTACGACCCCTTGTATTTCATGAGCCCTATTTCCATTGAGTCTTTACCCTAACCACTCCATCCATTTTACATGGATTAAAKAGGGATCTCTTGGAAACTCTCCTTGACCTAGGGCAATATCTACCTAATAGGACACCTCCTCAACCCTCCCATATTCAATCTTGAAAATTCGCATAGTGTCTTTGAGAAATTAAATGTTTGATATAGTGATCTTTGGTGAAAATTATTAGATGGATTATTTATTAATTGGATTCACTTATCATGATTTTATGACTTTAGATCCTTGGAGGGCGTGCTCATTTGTCTTTGTAGGACCTAGTTGGTGGACAATTTTGGGAGAACAAGCCTAGCTTAGGCTTCCATGGGGCTACAAGACCACAGGTTGGATGCCAGGGGCCCGCATACCAAATGAGAAATATCAGACTTGGAAGGATTTTATGATGAATTGGATGACATATCCCATCCCTCACTTGCTAAATAATTTTCTCAGGAGGGGCAAAAATTCCTCTTTTTGAGCTTGACGTCATGTTTGGGGGGCTAGGGCATGGTGGTGAGATGATATGCATTGGCAATTGGAAGTTTTGATGTTTTTGAGGCTTTGAACATGAAGGAAGACATTTGGATGCTTGACACATGGCTTTGGGAAGCCTTACTACCCTCCTAAATCACCAACGACCTTCTCCTAGTGCCAAAACGTCCCCTAAAGGGGTTACATCCTTGTAAATTAGCGTTTTATTTGTGCAAAAAGTGAAATTTTAAATGGATTGTTTAATATTACTTTGTTAAGGGGGAAATATTAAGGTTATTGACTCGTAGTCTTGTGTTTTACCCCTTAATTTGTGGACAAGTCACCTTGGTGACGTTTTGTATAAATAAGATATCATAAGATCTCATTTTAACATAACTCTCCCTCATTGTGAGAAGTATTGGTTTGAAATTTTCACTACACTTGGCTCTATTTGTCTCTTGTGCAATTTTTTATGGATATCTTGATGAATAGATGATGGAGGAGTGAGGCACTAGCCTTGGATGAATTTTTCTAGCTTTTATGGTGGATTATCTTGGCATCTCTCTTGATTTTGGTATGGTCTTTTACTATTATGCTATCATTATTTTTCAAGTCAAGGATTGTTGTTCTAGGAGATAGGTGGGAAGTATAAGGGCATACACCCCCACTATATTATTCATCATTTTATGATTCATCTCATTGATTATATAAGGGTTTGATAAGACAAGTATAAGGGAATACACCCTCTTAGCTTAAACCCTAGCTAGAGAAACTTGCCTTGGGAGGTAAAAGGGATTACACCCCCAAGAAGGTAGTTTCTCTAGATCTTTCTTCATTTGAATATGTTATCACATAGAATTGATTGGGTCAATCCAACCTTAGGGTTTTTAATTTTTATCATTATTTTTTCTTATTTTTTTACTTTTGTCCTCTTCCTTATAGTCTTCTTAGGTCTTAGCACAAATAAAGTTAGTGTTGATGTTGGCTTATTACCCTTGGTTATATATTTATCTTATGATAAGACTGGACAAGCCATTATCCTTATGCCTCCACCACCACCCTGACATGTCACCACTTCCACAATGTACTAAAACCCCTCCACTTTGTCCCTCTACCCGTTAGAAGGTCAAATTAGGTTCTTTTTGTATGTTGCCATCTCATCAGACAGTTCGCAGCACATCTCAAGTACATTTTTCTCTCATCACGATAATTGCACGTATGATTCTTTGTTATCCAATCTCCTTGTTTTCAACACTTATGTTTTTAAGGAAAAAACTTGGGATTTCATCATTTAAATCTTTTCTAACTCTTTTTCCAAGATTTCAAATTTCTCCTAGCTCGGCGCTACAAAAACTGGTGTTTTCAGACATGCACTACGAAAATTGTTGTGAACTGGCTGGAGAAGTGAGTTGGAGGTTAGACCATATGCAGGTGGATTCATCTAAGCTCAAGAATATCAATTTTCAAGCCTCGGCCTCCAGGTACTCTATGAGCATTTTAAGCTTTGTTGAAGGACAATAAAGGTTGTTTTTTATCATCTCTTCTCCTAGGCGCTGCGAACTGGTGGTCCACATTGCCAACTATCCCTCTTACCTCTTTTATCACAATTCTTAGCCAATTGTAGAGCTCTCAACCTCTTTTACTGAAGATTAAACAAACCTAGTTTTCAAGCTACCTTTGTTGGATTACTGAGAGGGGGGTTGAATCACTAATAGAACAATCTAATCCTTTTTAACCATATAATGCAAGTGTTATATCAATGTAGCATTATCATCCAATATTTGCAGAGTAAATAAACAATGAACACACGAACAATCATACACATACACAGTACACCAATATTTTTACGTGGAAACCCAAAGTGGGAGAAAACCACATAATTCTTTTTCTTATATGTCTTGAAGAATTACATTCATTGGAAGCACCAACTTCCTTTGTTTTCCAGCTGCAAATGGAAGGGGGATCCAAACCCCTAGTTTCTTAGTCTACAACCTAAGGGAATATCCAACTCCTCAATTCTTTGGCTACAACCAGAAGGAGGCTACAACCCCCTATGTTCTCTAGCTACAACAGGAAGGTGGCTACAACCACCTGTCCTTGCCCCGTCCAACTGCCTCGACGTATAAGTAGAATGATAGAATCACTATCACACTATCACTGTGAGATATATTGTTGTAAACCTATACCAATCAACTTGCACCAAAAAACCTATACCAATAACCCGAACCATGCATCAACCATGCATCACCCTGTACCTCAACCTGTAATCAACCTGTACCATAAACAAGTGCATGAACCATGCACCAACCTGTACCTCAACCTCAACCAAAATACCTCATCAATTTCATCATCCAAATATGATTTGTAACTATGTAATAGACCTGGTGTATATGATCACATACCTCCAAACCTTCCTTAACTTTAACAACAAGAGACTAGTATTTTCATCAAAATTTTCTTTAGTCTCACATGACTAGTTTTGGATTAGTCCACAACCCTAACTTGAAATAATCATAACTATGTACCTGTAATGAATAGAGATTTGAAAATAGTACACAATGTTCTTCAGTGTGTTTTATGCAATTCCTCTAGGTGTCATTACTTGGAACCTCTCAGAAAAGGAGTTATGGCAAAAAGTGGCATACCTTGTTGAATTCTAGCTTATTCTAGAGAGAAAAATTGTAGAGCGTGCCCCTCATGGAATATTTGTTGTATGGATCTGAAAATTTTACACAGACTACCACAGACTGTACTATAACCAACACATTTTGTCTTACTAAACTTGGATCTGTTATGATTAATTTATCTTAAACACCTTTTTTAGACTAGTTTCAAGACTAGCCACAAACCCTATTTTCCATGGAGTGTAACTCCAAAAATACAACGACCCACAAGCTCAAATTTGTACCACAGCTACTTGGATATGTTTCCTCAATGACTGCCCAATTTCATGGTCTGAATCATTCTAGAAAAAAAAATTATTGTGAAAATGGTGAGATGACCTATAAATAACATACCTTAGAAAACATCATCAAAAGAATGTATCCTCCCTTGAATTTTGGCCTTCTTTGCTTCACATTCCCTCAGAAATTTAGCTTAGATATCCTTTGGTTAACTCATTCATCTGTAGATATTCAATATGCTCAAGTGTTATTCAAATGAGATATCCTTGCCTCTTATTTATACATTCATGTAGCTTCCTCAAGGGGTTACATTTTAACCATCTTAACCTAATTTCCTTATTTTAGAGCTAACCCAGTTCTAACCACTTTCCATAATTAGAAATTTCTCCATTTACTTTATTATTTAAACAATCCTCCTTGACTTTATCACTTTACATTATTATTTAAATAATTCTCTTTGACTTTGTCACTTCACTTTATTATTTAAATAATCATTTTTTACTTTGTCACTTCACTTTATTATTTAAATAATCCTCTTTGACTTTGTCACTTCAATTTATTATTTAAATCATCCTTTTTTGAATTTGTCACTTCACTTTATTATTTAAATAATTTCTTCTTTGCAAGCACTTTGAATTCTTTGACCTTTTGGGGCTTCAAGCCAACATATGAGGGTCCTCCAAATTCATAAGGCCACAACTCTCAAACTGTGAGGAGTTATGTGACGTTCCACATACCACTAGAAATGAAATGACATGTACTATCCATAAAGAATATTCTTACCTGCAAATATATCAAAACTCATACCATTATACATCAAACAAAATTGGGTCCATTACCCAAACCTTTGTGCTACTAGAATTCGCTACCAGACTTTCTTCAAGGGTTGACATCAATGACAACCAACCCAATTAATCAACAATATCCCCCTTTGGCATTGATGACAACACTCTGATGCAATACTAAAATCATATCACTCATGCTCCCCATGGAACCATGCCTGCATCTGATAAATATCTCCCCCTTTGTAATCAATGGAAAAGGTATCTTTCCATTCGAGTCTGCTCCAAATGTCTCGTTTGATCTCCCAACCTGAATTGTTTTCTTTATGGTGCTTCCTCATGTACATCTAAGACATGTAAGATAAGCATTCAAAAGAATTCATTTTGGAGTAGAAATAACTCTGTGTCTCTGGCGAAGATACTCAAAGGCTTCCCATGGAAGCAGTTTTGTAAAGATGTCTGCCACTTATTCTTTTGTGCCCACATATTCAACTTTGATGTTATTTTCTAAAACCTGTTCTCGTAGAAAGTGATACTTTATTGGAATGTGCTTCATCTTCGAGTGAATCACCGGGTTCTTTGAGATACTAATGACACTTGTATTATCACAATAGATTGGAATGGGCTCATCATTCTCAACTTGTATATCTGTCATAGTTTGTTTCATCCATAGAACCTATGTACAACATGTTGTTGTTGCAATATACTCTGCCTCAGCTGTAGATAAAGATACTAATGATTGTTTCTTGATTAGCCATGATACTAAAAACTCACCCAAGTATAACATTGCTCCACTGGTTCTTCGTCTGTCATCAATGTAGCCTGCCCAATCTGCATCTGTGTAGGCAATATGTGATAGATCCTTTCCTTTTGGATACCATAATACAAACTCTTTTGTTCCTTTGAAATATCTGAAAATCCTCTTCACTTCTAATACATGTGATTCCTTTGGTGCTGCTTGAAATGGTGCCACTTGTCCAACTGCTTGCATTACATCTGTTCTAGATGTTGTCACATATAGTAAGCTACCAATCATTAACATGTATTGCGTTTGATCTGTAGAATTTGAATCATCATCTTTGCTCAACTTGCAACTGGTTTGCATGGGAGTGATAATTGGTTTGCAATATTCCATTCCGAACCTCTTTAGCATTTCTCTGATATACTTGGTTTGAGAAATAAAAATTCCTTGGTTTCTTTGACGTATCTGAAGACCCAAAAAGAAGGATAGTTCTCCAAGTAATGACATTTCAAATTCATTATGCACGTCCTTTGTAAATTTTTGGCTTAACCTGTCATCAATACTTCCAAAAATAATATCATCAACATAAACTTCAATTAATAAAATACTATATTGAGTTACCTTGATGTAGAAGTTGTTGTCTGCACTTCCTTTTCTGAATCCTGCCTTCTCTAGATATTTATTTAGTCTATAGTGTTGGGTATGTGTTATATTCTTTGCACGAGTAGTAGTGTCAGGGAGGCAGTGGATTCAAAGGATGGAAATCTCTGGAAAAGGGCCATGGAAGAAGAAATGGCATCTTTGGATAAGAATGAGGCTTGGGATCTAGTGGAGTTGCCAACTGGAAGGAAGCCCATTGGCAGCACATTGGTGACAAATGGGTATTTAAAAAGAAATTTGGAGAAAATCTGAGAAGGAAAAGTGGAGAAAATACAAAGCCGATTAGTAGCAAGAGGTTATTCAGGTTGAGGAATTGATTTTACAATTGAATTTTTCTCTGTTGCCAAGTTAACCTCTATAAGACTTAGGTTATCTGTTTTTTTGCATTTGATTTTGAAATAGAAACGAGATGGATGTGAAGACAACATTCTACATGGGGATCTGGAAGAAGAAATCTTTATGAAGCAACTTGAAGGTTATCTTTGTGAAAAGGAAAGAAGAGGCTGGTATGCAAAATTTGAGAAAAAGTCCCTGTGCTAAAAAAAACAATCACCAAGGATGTGGTATCAAAAGATCGATATTTATATCTTTGGGACAGCTACAAGAAAAGAGGATCCTTGTGTGTATTCTAAATTATTTGGTGATCATTTGATTTATTTGGTCTTGTATGTGGATGACATATTTAACGATAGGAAACAACAAGAGATTATCCAGAATGTGAAAACTCAGTTGTCCTCAGAATTAGGTATGAAGGATCTTGGTGCTTCAAATTTCATTTTGGGCATGGAAATTAAAAGAGATGAAAAAGGAGGAAACTCACCGGATTCATCCAGAATGAAAATATGTGAGACAATATTGTAGAGGTTTAATATCTAGGAATATGGCTCCGGTTAAGGTTCCTATTCTGTTGGTGCAAGGATATCTAGCGGATCGGTGTCTAAGACACATGAAGAAAGGAGGACATGTCTTGATAAATTCCCATATCTTGCAGTCTGAGTGTTGATTTAATGTATGCAATAGTGCATACTAAGACTGGACATTGCACATGCGATGGGATTTTTGAAAGCGGTATATGTCAAAACAGGGAAGGAGGCATTGGACGAGTAAAAGGTTTTCAGTATTTATTGTACTTCTAACTATAAGTTGTGCTCTGAAGAAGACGGGATTGGACGAGTGGTTGATATACATGGCTTTGTGGATGCAAAGCTGAAGAACGGAGATTTGGATCGTAGGAGATATACAAACGGGTATATGTTTGATTGGAGGAGCAATAAGTTGGATGAGCAAAAGAAGGCTGTAGTGGCTTCGATATGAGAATCACGAATACATGGCAGCCACTCATGCAAGTAAGGAAGCTGACTATGGTTACAAAGATTGTGATCTGGGTATTGGGTTGGTACAAGAAAGTACATCAGGATAGAGTGTGGCAGTCGGAGTGCAATTTTCTTGGCGAAGAACCACGCTTATCATTCAAAGACAAAGCACATTGATGTTCAATATCGCTTTAAGAGAGACATGGTTGAAGAAAGTATCACTGATGAAGTGGACACTTTGAAGAATCATTGCGATTCATTATAAAATGCAATGACCTTTGAAGAGGAAGTTCTCTTGGTGTATAGAAAGGATGCATGGGCATTGTTGCCTGGATTGATGACTATGTAACCACTTGTGTGCAAAACAACAAGTGGAAATGTTGGGTATATGTTATATTCTTTTGCCGCGAGTAGTAGTGTGTATGGCGCTGCTTGGGTGTCTTGAGGGGGTAAGAGGGGTTAGAGGCGGCGACCTCGAAACTGGGCGGTATATTATGAAGTTCTCTTGGTGTAGAGGATCCATGGGCATTGTTGCCCTGGATTGTTGACTATGTAACCCTGTAACCCCCTGTGTGCAAAGAAAACAACAAGTGGGAGAATGTTGGGTATGTGTTATATTCTTTGCACGAGTAGTAGTGTATGAGCGCCTGCGCCGGGTGTGCAGGGGGGTAAGAGGGGGGTTCGGGGGCAGCGACCTCGAAAAAAAAAATTTGGGCCGACATATTATCGCCGAGCCGACATATTTCTGGGACGACATATTTTCGGGACCACATGATATTAGGTGGTTTTCGGCACATGGTTTTTGCCGATGGTTTTCTATTTCCGGTTAAGGAATTAGGGTTTTGGACTAATCCAGGTCATTGGGTTAGGGTTTTGGATGCCGTTGGCTCCTATATGTATATTGTATTGTAAACAATGTAACACAATGTGTATCAATATAATATATGCTGGTTTTCCTAGTTTGGGTTTCCAGGTGAAAAATCTCTGTGTAATGTTTGTATTTGCCATTGTATCTTTTCTGTTCTTTTCTGAATATCAGTTTGCAGTAGATATTGTACAAGGTTAGAATTTACATATAGTACCATGCTCTAGGGGCCTGTTTTAGACAATAATGTAAATGTGTTGAACCTACACATAATAGATCTAGCTCGAAAATACCACACACATTTGTAGAGAGAAATTGAAAAAGAAGAAGCAAGAAAGAAAGAATGGAAGGATTCTCATTAACCGTATTCCACTCTCAAAGAGTGAATAATTTACAATATATATAGGATACATGAGTAAATAATGAGCCATAGTGGTGGTCTAGAGTGATCTAGACACACACCAGCAGTTACAGGAGTGAACTGCCACTGTTGGGGTAGGGGAAAACCCAGGGTTCAACGCTACAACAACGCACCAACAAAACCTTAACTACCAACCCTTTTGGCAACACCTGCAAAGAAGATGAAGTCTCACTCGAGGTAGAGGTAGGGGTGGTTGCAGGACTCATGTGTCTGCAACCTTAGCTGGGACACAAATCTGTGACTGTAATAATTAAAAGATAACTTAGCACCGACATTTCATCAATATTCAACCACTATATAGTTCGCAGATAAAATAGAGCATCACATCATTCATCTAGATATGAAGTATCTAAGCACTTATCATAGAGAGGTCGATTAGATCTAGCAGATTCAAGCACTAAGCACATTCACATAGGTCAGATCTACATCCATATACATCATTAGCACAAATCATAAACAGATCTATCTATCTATATCAAAGAACTTAGCAAGTAAATACATAAAGATAGTAAGACATTTGACAAAGCATAGAAACACAACATGTACGTGGTTCACCCCCACCCTGGGGCTACATCCACCAACTCTTCTTCTTTATTATCTTTGTCAAGCTTCTTACAGGCACATAGCATCAAAATCCTACTCCGCAGAAGACAGGAGATATGCGTGCACTCCACTAGATCCTCCTTCTTCGAGCTAGGGTACAACACCAAGCCTTCTTACATTTACTTGCACGTAGCTCTGCAAGTCTCACACAATATGCACAAAGCATCCACAATCCATACTTAACACTTAGTCCAACATCACACAGATATATCTCTATTATCACATAGATGCCCCTCCTTACATTTCCTAGACATCTATTTATACTTTACAAAATAGGCCTAAACATGGGTAAACCCATGGGTTGACATCCCATACCCGTTACATAATCCCAAATCCCAAAAAAGACCCAAAAAGGGGCCGAGATCCCACGATATTCGCTTCGTCTTGCGCTCTGCCTTAAAAAGGTTGTCAAAGTCCCAAAATAGGTCAAAATTGACTAAGGATCTCCCAAAACTTGGTCAAGGGCCAACAACCACCTAGTCTAGTCTCTCAGGTAGTTATAAGAGTGAATT
The DNA here is from genome assembly GCA_010110895.2 of Picea sitchensis. Lineage (NCBI taxonomy): Eukaryota > Viridiplantae > Streptophyta > Pinopsida > Pinales > Pinaceae > Picea > Picea sitchensis. The sequence continues at coordinate 37,000 of SNQJ01S0119039.1, forward strand.
GCCACCTAGTTGAGTTAACTAGTCAACTAGTCTTCAGTTAACTGACTAAACAGAGAGTAGTGAGGAGTTAACTCAGGGAATCAAGTGTAATGTGCCATTTTGGTGATGATCCTAAGGCAAGTGTGCATTAGCATGGTGATGATCCCAATGTTGCATGGTGACAAAACCAATGCAGCATCTAGACTCAACTCAACTAGTCAAACTGAAGTGTCAACTGAAGAGAATATTCTCCCCTAAAATATAAGAGACTGGATAATGACTAATTATGACTAATAAACAAGGAAAAACCTTAGGAAAAATGAATCCTAGGTGTGTTTGAAGTAACTCCAACACCCTCCCTGAACATCACTATGGTGAAAATAAAGAATGGGTCCAAGAAATGAGGCCATGTTAGGTACCCAAATACAAAAGATACATTGAAATGAAGTGAGGAAAGAGGGAAAAACTCATGGGAAACCCCGCCCCCCTCAAGGTACAATGTATGTAAAAAAAATGAGAAGGAACAAAAAACAGTGGCTAAGAAACCTTGTCCTTCACTCCAAGAAGACCTCGCAACTATGCAAGTTTGTGCTCGTTGAAGATTTTGTTGAAGATGTAGATGTCTGCATGGATATGATGAAGTATATGCATCATTGAGATGTCCACACATATCCACTTTATCTTCTTGTAGTGAAAAATATCAAAATAAATTTTGGATGAAATTTTGAAAACCGTGCGGTTGTTTCCTGAAAAATGCTAAAATTTTGTTGATTTTAAAAAGATCATAACTTCATTTTTCAGACTCCATTTCGAACGATTTGTTTTTTGAAATTGAATATTTTACCGAGAGAAATTCAAATATCCAATCTGTTTCTATGGAATATTCTCTAGGTGGAATATTCTCCCCTAAAATATAGGAGACTGGATAATGACTAATTATGACTAATAAACAAGGAAAAACCTTAGGAAAAATGAATCCTAGGTGTTTGTGAATTAAATCCAACACATGCAAGGCCTTCTTTAATTTACACACATAATTTGCATTCTCTAAAAATTGAAATCCTTCTGGTTGTTCAATGTAGACTTCTTCTTCAAGTTCCCCATTTAGAAAAGATGATTTTACATCCATCTGATACACTTTAATATTTTTGGAGCATGCATAAGCTAAAAGCAATCAGATTTCTTCCATTCTGGAAACTAGGCAAATGTCTCTTCAAAGTCATTTCCTTCAACTTGTGCATATCCTTTATATGCCAATCTAGCTTTTTTCCTTGTAACCTGTCCATCTTCATTCAATTTATTCATATATACCCACTTTGTGTCGATCATAGTATTATCCTTTGGTCTTGAAACCAATTCCCAAGTGTCATTTTTCTCTATTTGATCCAATTCTTCATCCATGTCCTTATTCCAAAATTCATCCTTGTTGGCCTCTTCAAAACATGTTGGTTCAATTATTATATGAGAGTGCTAGGTGCATTTGTTCTGGTGAATGGATTATTCTTCTAGTCTCAACTCCTGCATCTTTGTTTCCGATAATTTGATATGAAGGATGATTCTTTTGTACTCGTCTGCTAGGTGTCTTTGGAGGCACTTGCTAAAATTTCTTTTTTGTTTCTATCGGATCCTCTTCATGTTAGCCTTCTACTTCTTTTTCATCTTCTTCTTCTTCTTTGTAAATTTGTTCCATTGATTCATTCTCTTGTTCCTATAATTCTTGTCTACCTATTTCATCAATTGTTACGTCGATGCTTTCCACAACTTTTTTCAATCTCATGTTGTAAAACTTGTATGTTTTCCTTGTACTTGAGTAACCAAAAAGTAATCCTTTGTCCACACAAGAGTCAAACTTTCCCATTCTGTGATCTTTTATTTTGATGTAACATTTGCTTCCAAAAACTCTGAAGTGCTTCACATTTTCTAGTCTTCCTTTCCATAGCTCGTAGGGATTTTTTTCAGTGTTTTTTCTAAGCATTACTCTGTTTTGAATGTGAAATGTTGTATGCACTTCCCGTGTCCAAAATATATCTGTCAATTTGGAATCCATTAGCATTGTTTGATCCATTTTCGGTACTGTCACATTCTTTCTTTCAACAACTCCATTCTGTTGAGGTGTCCTAGAAACATAGAATTGCCTTTTTATTCCATGCCTTCTGCAGTAATTCATAAATTCCTTTGAAGTGAACTCTCCTCCATTATTATATCTCAAGCATTTGATTTTTGAATCCATTTCATTTTCAACCATTTCCTTGCATACCTTTAAGTTTTCAAAAGCTTCTGACTTATTCCTGAGAAAGAAAACTGTAGTCATTCTTGTATAATCATCAACTAATAACATAAAGTATTTCTCACCTTTTAAACCCTTTGTTATAGTTGGTCCAACTAGATCAGTATGCACAATTTCTAGTGGTCTTGTCGTTGAATATTCTTTTGATTTAAACCTAGTCTTTGTTTGCTTTCCTTGTTGACAATGCTTGCATAAAGTGTTGGTTGGTTTCGTGATCTGGGGCATTTCTCTAACTGCTTCCCTTTTGTTGACTTTGACAAGGTTATAAAAATGTATAGGACCCATTCTTTTGTTCCATAGCCAACTTTCATCTTCCTTTCCTAGGCAACACTTTTCATTTCCAATTTCACTTAATACATATATATTGCTTGAAGTTCTCACAGTTGTTGCAATCAATTTTCCTGAACCTTCTTTTCTTATCTCTCTCTTTTGTGAATCGAAAGTAACTTTATGACCTTGGTCACACATTTGACTCACACTTAGAAGATTATATTTCATATATTCTACTAGAAAAACATTTTCTACCTTGGTATTCTTGTTCCCAATTCTCACTGTGCCTTTTCCAATGATTTTAGCTGAATCATCATTTCCGAAGGAGATTGATCCATATATTTCCTTTCTTAATGTAAGAAACATGTCTCTGTCACCTGTCATGTGTTTTGAACAACCACTGTCAACATACCAACCACGTTTCTTGTTCTTAGCTTGTAGATCGAGTGTGCATTCTTCATTGCTATATTGATTCAACTTTATTATCCATGTCCTTTTCTGAGGTTCATGTCTATGACTGTTGTTGTTCTATTATGGTTCTCTAGGAGGGACTGTCATTCTGCAATCTTTGGCCATGTGTCCAAATTTGTTACATTTGTAGCATTCCACTTCAGTGCTCAAATATTCAAACCTGTTGTAACTTCTTCTCTGTGTTTCACTAGGCCTTCTGAGATAATGATTTTGTGTATGAATTTCAAAGTTGTTTATGTTCTTGTTGTTAGCTCTGCAATTCACATCTTTATGTCCAAAATTATTACATGCATAACATAAACCAAAAAATATAGTTTGATACCTGGGAGTTGAAGATATTTTGAAAGGAGGTACTCTTATGAATCCTTCTTCTTCCCGAGGCCTATCTGTTTCTTTCGGTCATTGATTCTAAAATATGAATCTTCTTGGTGGAGGAGTGTCCCTGTAATTTTCTTTGTAGACCTTCCTATCCCCTTTGATTGTTTCTGCATAGATTTTTGGATATGTTTCTTGTTCTGTTGTTTTGGAGCTTGATCCCTTTTCTGTCTGATTGTATCCAAGTCTGAACTTGTCATGATGAGGTTTTTAACTGTTGATAATGTCATTCAAAACTTTTGAGTTGTTCTGCATATTTTTATTTTGAAGATCCTTTCTTAATGTAACAATTTCTGCTTCCAAATTTCCAATAATCTTGTATCTTCCTTCTAGTTGTTCTTTGAGTGCTTATTCAATTCTTCTATCTTCTTCAATTTGAACCATCAAATTTGTGATCATTTGTTCTAGTTCCTGAGTGTCTTCTTTCTTGTCTAGTTCTGCTTGTAGTTTCTTGTTTTTCTTCTTTTCTCTTCTGATAACTTCTATGGCACACAAAATTTCTTCTCGATAGTCAACTTCTGCCTCTTCATATTCTTCTTCAGAGTCTTCTTTATCATAGTATTCTACTGCCACGAATAGAACTCTTTCTGTCTCACTGTCACTAACTTCATCTTCATCTGATGATGAGATGTCTTCTTTGGTGCATAAAATTTTCTTGAAAACTTTCTTTGTGGTTATTTTTCCTTTATATGTTTGTTTTCTATTTGAGTAACCTTCATCATTTCTCTTTTTATTATGAGGAAATTTGTTAGAAAAATGACCAATACCATCACAATTAAAAGAAATCAAAGGAATCTTACCTCTATACCTGTTGTTGGTTCCCTTGTTCAATCTTCTGACAAAGTTGGTCGCTTCTTCATAATCTTCTGAGACGTCATTGTTGTTGCTATGTTCTTTTTCTTTTTTCTTTCCATTTTTCTTTGACCTTTTGGATGCTTTGAAGGCTACTTCTTTTATATATGGATTTTCCTATTTAGTTCTCATTTCATATGATGTGAAGATTCCATGTATTTCGTCCATGCTTATTGAGTTTAGATCTGCTCTTTCTTCTAGTGATGATATCTTAGGGTCAAATATCATAGGAAGAGATATTAGTACCTTTTGAACAATTACAGATTCTTTGATTTCTTCTCCCAATCCCAAGATCACATTTACTATTTCATCGACTCGTAAAAAGTAATCTACAATATTCTCATCTTCCTTCATCTTTAGGTGTTTGAACTGACCCCTATAAGTTTGAAGCTTTACTACTTTGACTTTTGAATCTCCTCCATAAATATTTCGAATTTTGTCCCAAATATATTTAGCGGATTTACAATGTGAAACTTTGGTGAATATTGATTCTCCAAGCCCATTCAAAAGTGCATTTGTGGCTTTGGAAATATTCTGACCGAGTTTCACTACTTTGTCATTTGTCGGCGGAACTGTTGGTGTTGTGTATCCATCTACAATTGATTTCCAAATTTCAAATCCCTATGCTTGTATATATGTCTTCATCCTTATGCTCCAAAATGCATACTTCTATCCATAAAACTATGGTATTCCATTTGTATACATGTTGTTTCTCTCCATGATCTACCTTTCATTGGTTAAACTAATTTCTGAAGGAACCTGCTCTGATACCAATTGTTGGATTACTGAGAGGGGGGTGAATCAATAATAGAGAAATCTAATCCTTTTTAACCACATAATGCAAGTGTTATATCAATGTAGCATTATCATCTGATATTTGCAGAGTAAATAAACAATGAAAAAATGAACAATCATACACATACACAGTATACCAGTGTTTTTACGTGGAAACCCAAAGAGGGAGAAAACCACATAATATTTTTTCTTATATGTCTTGAAGAATTACATTCATTAGAAGCACCAACTTCCTTTGTTTTCCAACTACAACTAGAAGGATGCTCCAACCCCCTAGTTTCTTAGGCTACAACCCGAGGGAAGATCCAACTCCCCAATTCTCTGGCTACAACCCCCTATGTTCTCTGGCTACAATAAGAAGGTGGCTACAACCACCTGTCCTTGCCATGTCCAACCGCCTTGACGTATAAGTAGAATGATGAAACCATTGTCACACTATCACTATGAGATATATTGTTGTAAACCTGTACCAATAACTTGAACCATGCATCACCCTGTAACTCAACCTGTAATCAACATGTACCATAGACAAGTGCATCGACCATGCAAGTGCTCCAACCTATACCTCAACCTCAACCAAAATCCCTCATCAATTTCATCATCCAAATATGATTTGTAACTTTTTAATAGACTTGGTGTATATAATAACATACCTACAAACCTTCCTTAACTTTAACAACAAGAAACTAGAATTTTCATCAAACTTTAATTTAGTCTCACATGACTAGTTTTGGACTAGTCGACAACCCTAACTTGAAATAATCATAACTATGTACCTGTAATGAATAAAGATCTGAAAATTGTACATAATGTTATTCAGTGTGTTTTATGCAATTCCTCTAGGTGTCACTACTTGGAACCTCTCAGAAAATGAGTTATAGAAAAAATGACATACCTTGTTGAATTATGGCTTATTCTAGAGAGAAAACTTGTAGAGCATACCCCACATGGAATATTTGTTGTATGGATTTGAAAATTTTACACAGACTACTATAGACTGTGCTCTAACCAACAAATTTGGTCTTACTGAATTTGGATCTGTTATGAATAATTTATGATGTTTTAATCTGAAACACCTATTTTAGACTAGTTTCAGACTAGCCACAACCCCTATTTTCCACGGAGTATATCTCCAAAAATACAACAACCCACAAGCTGAAATTCGTACCACAACTACTTGGATATGTTTCCTCAATGGCCGCCTAATTTCATGGTCTGAATCATTATAGAAAAAAAGTTATTGTGAACATGGTGAGATGACCTGTAAATAACATACCTTAGAAAGCATCATCAAAAGAATTTAATCTCCCTTGAATTTTGGCCTTCTTTACTTCACCTTCTGCTATAATGGGAAAACCCCCCTATGGACTACACTGGGGTTCTAAAGTGCAAGCAGAGCTAACCGTCTTAAGTCTCCTACTTTTAACAACTATCCCGAAAACACCCCACATTCATGCATAAAGTACAAAGTATATGGATCCAATAGTCTTACCTTAAACTCTGCATCCGGTGTTGATCCCTATGCATTTGGTGACTTCTCGACTGCAAATCTCCTCCCAAGGTTGACCTGCATTCACCAAAATACAAACAAGAAACTATGAACTTGCATTCTATATATGAATTATTGGGTTAGATGTCATAACAAAATGTAAATCAAACATTAATATTGAACACATCATATGGCGGGATGAAAAAAGTACTTCTTTATATTAATCTCACACAGTTACTTACAAAATGAGATCGGCGACTGCTCCTTGAACCTGGTCCTGGGATCCTCTTAACCAAGATCCAACTACTTCCACGTATCCTTCTTCTCTCACACTTCTCTCTAGAGAATGGGCATGGACTTATGGATGAGGAAAAAGGCAAGAATAGAGAATTCTGGCTCAAAACTCACAATGTGGCTGCAAATTCTTTGGGCAAGGGGGGAAAGAAAAATGGGCATAGTTTCATTATTGCTATGTTTCTCCTTGGAATGAGACCCCAACACCTCTTTTTATATGACAAAAGGATGGTTATTCGGTTGGGTGACGGGCTATAGGTGGTCAATTGGTTGGGAAACTACCCAATATCCCATAATCTCAACGAATCCCTTGCATCTTTTTATTTTTTCAACTTTTGTGGGTATACATGGGCTGTAATGGTGCAAATAGCATACGTATGCAGGTAGTAGTGGTGCATCTAGCATACATACACAGGAAATAGTGGTTTAGAGCGTGTACATATTCAAAAAAATTGTTTTTAAGAAGAGTTGTTCTATATTGGCTTGGAAAAAATAGTAAGTAAGATGGCCTGATGTCAGGTCTGCATGTGTGGTGAAATTTAGGGTTACAACAGATGTCCTCTAATGTGTGAGGTCAGAAGAGCATATGATGGCCGAAATACATTACAAATATTTACCAACGTACGAAGCGAGTGAGCCCAGGACTAGAGTTTGGGGGGTGCCATCTGCAAAATAACAATTGTCTCACCGAGGCGGGCATACCCATGCTCGGGATGAAATAAATCATGGATTCCAATAAAATACATTGCATATCCATGTCATATAACTATATAAAGTGTAGCCGCAAAAAATACACAGCGTATCTACATATCAAAATCAAAGATATACGTGTATAGTATCCATCTTCAAGAAGCCAATGACGCCTGATGGTTGGAGCTGATGTCTTCAGAGCTCGAGAAAAAACTTCAAGATCTTCAAAACTTGGGTAGGAGTGCAATGTGAGTGTACAAATTCACTACCCAGAGATCTTCGACGACTCGTCGAGGAATAGACAAGAGGATCTCAGTGATCGGGCATAGAACTTCATTGATTTCAAATAAGGACTTGATTGGACTTTAGGGATGGTTGTGCATGAGTTCAAGAGATAAACTATAGAAAGGCCGACTCAAGTTGGGTAAAAATTCCCTTGGAAAATAGCATGAATGTTGATCAGACTCAGGCAGTAGGACATTGGCATAAGTTCATGATGCGGGAGGCAACATGAACTCTCCATATGTTTGGAAAAATAACCAAACGGAGGAGGACAGAGATCTATGTTACGAGAACATCTTCCTAAGGTCATATTAAATCCCAAATCTTAACGAATAAATGGAAGGATGTGCTTTGAACAAGGGAGACTCATTATGTTTCCATAAAAAGAAAATACTTTTCCCATCCTCTTTTTGGGGTATATTTGATTTTTTTGTATTTTTCAATATTTTGAAAGATTGAAAAAAAAAAAAATGCTATGTTACAATGGAGGAATGAGTGTCGCAAGCATACTAGTTCCAAGAGAAAGGAACACACTAATTCTCAGAGCAAGGAGACATGTGCAGGGAAAGAACACTCAGGAAAATTCCTCCATGTGTCAAGGTGTCAAGACACAAAGGCAAAGTGATACAAGGCTTGCATATAAGGCATGATTCAAAGGTTCAGTTGAGAGAAACATGGAGCCGGCATTAGGCCAAAGACGCATGAATGAAAATGAGATTAATAGGACACAATGATAATGCCCTTCAATGTAATTTTAAACGAGCCCAGAGAAGGTAAGCTTAGTGGTTTTTCATTTTTAGAGAGTCTGAAAAAGTGAAAAAGAAGACTCCATTAGGGTACCTTTTTCGAAGATAGTCTAGTCGGCTCGAAAAAGGGATAAATTAGCACCAAAAAGACATCTATTCAAAACCATTTTAATGAGTGTGACAAAGACAAGATCACTCAACAATCTTTTCAATTTTAAGGAGTCTGAAAAGAGCTTAACTATGGACTCGCTGCCTTTTTCTAGATTTAGTCTCCTTAGCCCGAAAAAGTATAAAATCTACTTGGGAGAACTCTCCCAGCGAGACAAATCTCCCAAGGTGTACCTTTTTCCTCCTTAATATACATGCCAAAAAAATGGGTAAACTCATGCTAGTAGATGTTTTTTTGAATCAATCAACGAGTGTGAAAGAACAAGGTCACTCAACGATCTTTTCACTTTTAAGGAGTCTGAAAAGAGCTTAAATATGGACTCTGTAATGGATGTTCTTTTGGACCAGTTTAATGAGTGTGAATAAACAAGCTCACTCGACGATCTTTTCAATTTTAGGGAGTTTGAAAAGAGCTTAACTATGGACTCTATGGGGGTTCCTTTTTCATAAATTTAGTCCCTCAGGCCCGAAAAAGGGTTAAACTTATACCTGAGAATACTCTTCTAGGGAACCGAAGTTCCTAGAGTATACCTTTGTTCGTACAATTGACCATTCGGATTGAAAAAGGGGTAAACTACTGTAAAAAAGACGTGCCTTCAAATTTTAGTTTGGCGAGTGTGAAGGGCAACAAGATCGCTCGACAATCTTTTCATGTTTAGAGGGTCTAAAAAGGGCTTAAAAGAAGACCCATTTTTTTGGGAGTCCTGAGGGTGAGGTCAAGAGTGATAATATATCAGACATGTGAAGGCTCAAACTTGTAATCAAGACAAGAATAAAAGGACTCCCGAGCCTATAGTCATTAGCGACAACATGGACACCAAAATGCAACCAGGATCTAACTAGGGCATCTATGTGAAGGTAGGCTCTACCACTAAATTACAACACTTCTAGAACATCCATGACGGTTCCATGTTGCAATTCGGTGGGGTCGATCCTATGGTAAAGAGAAAAAGACAACGAGGTGCAACAAGTGGAGGTGGAATCCTAACTTAAATGTACAAAGTTGGAAAAATGAATTTTCACCAAAGGACCTTAAAAGTGCCCCAACTCCCAAAAAGTTCGTCGAACCAAAAGTAAAGTGTATCGTAACATACAATGAGAAACTCAAGAACAACATTGCATGATTTTCAAGATAGAAAAAAATGACAATAGGGGTCAAAAAATGACAAAAAAGGCCAAAAAAGTCTATAAATAGAAGCTGGCAGCTCATTATCACCATTGCAAATTGAGAATTGACCAAAAATCCAAAAACGCCCCTTTGTGAAAGAAGTTGATTCCAGGATCCTCAGTGGATGAAACGAACTTCCGCTTGGACCAAGTAAGTAGAAACTAGCTCCTCATGTATTTTCATTCTTTCTTTTTGCATTTCTTTTTGTTTTTTTGGGGGGGCACACACCTTTAAAAAGGTCGGCCTTGAGTGTACACGGGTTGTCTAAGCACAACCCATGTATGCACGTGGGAAAAGAATAATCTGCCTACATACATATGCGGTTGTTCCTAGTATATCTCGCGTACACCCTCTAACATATGAAAAAAAGTGAAAATGCATTATTTAACTCCCCTTTGAACTTGACATTTTGTAGAATGTATGTCCATTGGAGAGAGACAAAGCATGAGGACATTGATATACTGGTCAAGGAAGACCCTGCTGTTGTCACCGCATTAAAACAATGCGGGTTGTGGAAATTCTTTTGGTGTCCACTCATGAGGGAACAACCTAGGCTATTTAACGCCTTAGTGGATTACTGACACCCAGATGCAGAGACATTTATGCTCGAGGGACATTCGTTGACTCCAACAACTGAAGATATTTATTTTTTGACTGGCCTCTCGAGGAGAGGGGAACTAGTCAACCTTCGTTCTTTTCCCCTTGGGCCTCACAACATTGCCGATTTGATCAAGAAACACTACGAGGTTGGAACAGATAAAGTGGGTTCCCAGGTACTGATCCACAAAATCACCAACCTATCATTAAAAGTGATAGTTTTACTTATTGGGTGGATCACTGGATCCACGGCTTTACATCAGGCCTGCTAGGCACATATGCATTGTGCAGTAGAGTTCTTAAATGCACAAGTGTTCGATTGGAGTAAAACCATGCTAGAGTGCATGAAGAGGAAACTCACAGAGTGTCATGGGAGAAACAACAAGAACTTCGGGTTTGAGACTATTATGTTCTCTTTCTTCTTTGAGAGGGTACCCAGTCTTAGTCCATGAGAGACAGTACAGGGGCATATGGCCTCCTTCCTAGCAGTGTGTATATGGGCAGCATTGCTTCTGCGATAGGGGGGAGGGAGGACCATTGAGGCCTTCGATGATATTTTTTTTGGACTAGTGGTATCGACAGATTCCGGCTATAGAGGACTACCCCTATGTCATGATCAACTTCTCCAGGGATCCTGACATGCTCATACCTCTTAGAGAAGAGAGAGGAGAGTTAGGTATGTTTTCTTTTAAGAGTTTTTAATTTTTTAGTTTCTTTTTTTATATATCATTTTTATGTATACCATAGTACTTGACAACTTTGTATCTGTTATGTACAGATGTGGGACTAGTGCATCCAACTGATTTTGCATGGAGCAGGCTCCATCCACGACTAGAGGCATTACCAACAGCGGTCATCGGACCACCACCAGCAGTGGGGGTACCTCTAGCTGGAGATGTTGAGATATTTTTGAGACGAGTGGAGCGGAAATTGACTGCACTCACCCGTACTGTGCCCATGGCCGAGATTGAGAATCTCACACCATCTATGCAGCCTCATGTTGTTGGGGTGACACGAACCTGGGTCCATCTATTTCGACATTTATAAAACATTGTAGTCCACTATGGAAGGGCCAATATGCCTCGTTCTTAGCTTAGGGTGGACCATTTTCATGCCGAGGGAACTCTTTGTATATTTTTTAGGGCTTAAGCCCCACGTTATATACCAGACTCGTTATTTTTTGACGCGCTTGCACCCACCTATGTACTCTGATACTTTTGATATATATATATATATATATATATATATATATATACATATATGTACATCTTTTTTGTCTTATGGGTTACATTTATTTACAAATGTATTTACATGTGTATGTGTGTTTTTTTCTTACGTGTGTACAATATGCCAATCTAATACTTGATTAGCTAGAGTATATGTCATTTGATTCAATCTCCTAGGAACATGGATATACGTAATGTAATCAAAACAACATTTTAAGAGACGTACCCTAAGGAATCGTCGATGTAGAGTAGGATCATAAATGCAGTAAACCCCATTTAACTGGGACACAACCAATTGTGCATCTAATTAGACCTGGAGGTAAGGGATACCATGCGACAAAGCATCAAGAAGCAACTCTATTACTGCACTGTATTTGGCGACATTGCTTGTGGCGTCACCTAAATAGATACCTCTAGAAGATAATGACTGGCCTTGAGGTGTGAAGATCACCCAAGCTGCAGAAGCAAGCCTCTGAGTGTGATGGCTAGCACCATCCACGAATCCAATGAACACATCTGATTCACTTGACATCTGTCACAGTGAAAATGCTGACATAAAAAATCACACGTCCATAAAACAAAAAGACAAAAAATAAAATGTATAAAAACTATNATATATATACAAGAAGTCACCCAAGGAGACCCACCTACGAGTAATACTTCTTGAGGTAGAGCCCATTTCTAGGCTCTGCTAAATATTTCCCTTCAAAGTCAACCAGACGATAAGCGCCCTTCTTTAATACCTCCTTCACGATGAACGGTCCGAACCACATGGGTTTGAACTTGCCTGCTCCCAGGGGATCCTTATCTTGGTCATAGACCAGGACAAGGTTGCCTTTAGATAAAATCTGAGGACGAACAGACCGATCATACCGACACTTGAAATTTTGATTGTGAGCCTCATTAGCCAAGGCTGCATCGCGTCATTGTTCATCGAGTTGCTCGAGATATAATAAGTGTTCCTCAAGCGGTGAAGTGTCTGGCAATAACTGTACTGCCAACTTAAGAGATGGGATCTGGCATTCTATAAGCAAGACTGCTTCCAACCCATAAATGATTTGAAAAGGTGAGAAACCAGTGACAATCTTTACAGACATTCAGTAGGCCCACAAGGACGAGTACAACATCAAATTCCAATTTGACTTGGCCGAATTGATCGTTTGTTGTAGAATGGTCTTGAGAGACTTATTCACAGCTTCCACCTGACCATTCGCTTGTGGGTAATAAGGTGATGAGTGTTCTTGTATCAACCCTATCTTTGACATTAAATCATACATCATTTTTTTTTGAAAGTGACTGCCATGGTCAGTGACAATCTCCTTTGGGACGCTGAACCTTGCTATTATCTGATTAAACAAGAAGAGAGTTGTTGTGTCTTCATCATCTTTGAACGTTGTCATAGCTTCTACCTACTTTGTGAAGTAGTCTACTGCTACGATGATATAACGGTGCCCCATGGATGAAGGGGGGTGGCATGTAGTATAATCAATCCCCCACTTGGTGAAGGGGGAAACTATGATGACGGGAAACATGGGAGTAGGATGTTCCCTCATCTTCCATGAGAATATCTGACACGGGTGGCACTTCTTGACTGATTCAATGCAATCTTTGATCAACATCGGCCAATAGTAACCGACTCGTAGAATATTTTGGGTTGTTTCCAACCCAAACAAATGACCACCACATGCTCCATTGTGGCAGTTGTTAAGCATGAGTTCTGCTTCTTCATGAGTAAGGCACCGACGAAGGATGCAATCTACACCTCGACGATACAAAGTGTCTTTGAGTATAAGATAATTTTTTTCCTGATGGCGTATACGTCGATTCTCATCATGAGAAGCAGAGGTGGGGAACTTCAAAGTCTGGAGATAAACTAGTATATCTCCATACTAGGGGTCCAAAGATGAAATCATAAAAAGATCTCCTTTAATCGGTGATTCTTCGGGCATAACATCACCTGACTCGACTTAAAGTTCTGATATAAGTTCTGCAAAGACCAACAAATTTTTAGATTTCGTAGACACAAACTCCAAGTCATATTCTTGGAGGATAAAAATCCTTATACTGATCTTTCCGCCAATTACACATCGTGTCAACACGTATTGTAACGGATTCACAATGGCAATGACGGTGGTCTTGCGAAACAAGATATAGTGACGGAACCATTGGACAACATGTATTGTTGCCAATGCAAGTTTTTCAACATGGGAGTAGTTGAGTTCTCATCCAACTAGGCCTCGGCTCAGGTAATAAATGACGTGTTCTTCAAGCAAATCATCCTCCTAAACCAAGACCATACCGATGGTCAACTTTGTTACGACCAAATACAATAAGAAATCTTTATTATAATTGGGTGGCTGAAGTAGAAGGGTGGATGTGAGGGTGAATTTCAATGCTTCGAAAGAGCATTGAGAAGATTTTTTCCAATGAAAAGGAACTCCCTTCTTTAGTAAAAGCATAAACCCTTTAGTGATCTCAGCATAATTTGCGATAAAATGCTGAAGAAAATTGGCTTTTCCCTGTAAACTCTAAACCTGAGGGACTACGCACGGGGGAGGCAATTGAAGTATCGCCTCAACCTTTAGAGGATCGACCATGATCCATGTTGTCAACACTATGAAAACTAAGAGATGACCCGACGTCACGCAGAAACTGCATTTGTTTTGGTTCAAGCGAATCTGATAGTAGCGACATCGCTCAAAGATAAGTCAAAGGTGTGTAGGATGATCATCTCTCTTATGCGATTGTGATGCTAAATCATCAAGATAAGCCTCGACTAGGTGTTTGAGGTCGTGGAAAGAAAAATACATGGCTTGCTAAAAGGTGGCTCCAACATTATTTAGGCCAAAAGGAATCTTCCGATAAGCAAATGTACCCCATGGACAGATAAAAGTTGTTTTATGTTGGTCCTCAGGTTTAATCTGTATCTGATTGTATCCCGAGAAACCATCCATTAAAGAAAATACCTCACAGCCTGCACATTCATCGACTATCTGGTCAATGAATGGGGTGGGGAAATTATCCTTTGGACAAGCCTTGTTCAAATCATGGAAGTTTGTACATACATGAATCATTCCTACTTTTTGTTGATCGGAACGGGATTTGACACCCATTAAGTCAATTGAATGGGGTAGATGAAACCACCTTTGAGTAGTTTCTCTACTTCAGCCTTAATAGTTGTAGCTTTCTAAGGATTAACCGAATGAATCTTCTGTCGGACCAGCTTGGATTCAAGGTAAGTCATAATATCATGTTCGACGATTCTTGGATCAATGCCTGACATTTCCTCGTAAGACTAAGAAAAAACGTCGTGGAATTCTTTAAATAAATATGTATAGATTTGAATCTCCTCGGGGGAACAGCCTGCTTCGACGAAGGCATTCTCCATGACGCCAGGGGTTCTGGAGATATCTATAGGTATCATTTTAGCGATGTTTTCCATATTACCCTCAACATAAACTGTGTGCGTGGCCAGAGGATTGATAGGACAAGACCTATCTCCAGTCATAGTCAACACAAACTCTCATGCCTCTATTATTCCTAACTTTGGGAGGAAATATGATCTATGATGGAGATCATCCCAGGGTCTGTTTGGACCAGTCAAAATTGCCTCATTAGAGGGAAATACCAAGTCTAAATAATCGGTAGTGGCAAGGGAAACTTGAGCCTAGGCAAGCTCGATAATTGGATCTAACTCCTATGCGGGAGTCAGATCAGGGTCAGCAGAAGCTTGTTGGACTATAGAGTATGCAACTTCTGTCGTGGACAAGGGAATGGACATGACATGGTGCCCTATCCCTTCCATTGTGGATGATGGGGAAGGAATAATCCACAGATCATTAAAGTAAGCCATGCGGAACGACGACACTAAAAATATTTCAGCCTTAGGTTGGTCGGGGACAACCGATATCATTTTGACATCGTCAGAAGGAGGTGGTTAATCGAAAGTACCCATGAGAGGTGGGCACAAACCAACCCCCACATTGACGATGTCGGGTTGTGGGTTATCAATAATCAGGACCGTGGATTCCCCCAATGAAGGGCTAGGTTTAGAGAAGGACAATTGATCAATGGTCACGATTCAACCCTCATGTGGAAACAACAAGACCCAAAAAATTGTGGCAGCCACTGCATGCATGGAATATTTCCAACTCCTTCCTAACATGAGGTTGTAGTCGAGAGGCACATCGACCACTTCAAATTCGATGCACACAGTCTTCCCTCCTAACTGCACGGGGAAAGAAGGAATGATTCCATGTGTTTTGAAAGAAAGATCATTGAAAGTCGTAAGAAGAGTAGGTGAAGGACACAAAAAGGGTTTTCCAATGGCCTTCCAACATGCCAACGACATCATGCATGTCTAGGCGCCCTTATCAACCGTCGTACGAAAAATATTCCATGTAGAATATTTCATGGGGTGAGCTACTACTATCTGAAATGTGATGTGGTATGGGAGACGAGGCTTGAAGTCAGTTGTATCAAGCATGATAGTTCTTGGATTACATGTCTCAGTGGATCCTAAGGTGGCTTGCAAAGCCTTTCTCTATGAAGGGCAGCTCTGGAGGACCTCCAAAGCAGACATCACGCAAGGGGTTTGTGACAAATCCTCCACCACAGAGTAGTTTTGGGTGGCCCGCGCATTTGGATTATGTGAAGCCTTATTGAATGCCCCTTTAGGGATGCATGTCATTGTTTCACCCATCGTTCTCTCGATATGGAGAGGAACATATGGATTTTTGACTTCTTTACCCTTTTCGATAGTACTTGGCGTTATGTAATCATGTGCCCTAATAGCTATGTGAGATTCACCTTTCAAAATATAGATATTTGAGGTTGAGGGATTACTATATGACGAAGGGGGTCCCTAACTTCGCCCATCCACATTTGCAGAGGCTTGAGTTGAATTTTTCCCATGAGGAAATGGGTTCGTTAACACTACAGGTTGCTGCTGCACTGATAACTTTTGGACCCCCATGAGTCGAGGGCACAGGTGAGGTTGATGGTCTTCCACACAGAGGTTGCATGGATACTTCGACTTCTTTCTCTCTGTGTTTCCCCTGCCAACATTATTGGTCGGTTTCTTATCTCCCTTACTCTTCTTTCACTATTTTTTCTTCCCTTCAGCCTGCTAGTTTTCCTTTGGGTTCATCGATTGCACGCTGTGTACATCCAACGTTTGAGCAGGGGGGGGCAGCTGAACTAGGAGTTGGGCTGGCCACTGATTGTTGTATCAGTGGGATTTTCTTGTGCTGAACCAACAATGTCGTCGGCATGTGGTCCAGACTTGTGTTTGGTCTTATCAAGAATAGACCATGGCACATCTAGCAAAACTTCGTAAAGCAAACCAAACTAAGAGTAAATCATCTCTAGTTGTTGAGCTCTCATTATCGCCTCTTCCTCTGAAAAGACCCCCAACTTTTCTATGTCCTTGGATAGTTGGGGTACCAAACACTTAAGGAACCATTCCAACATGAATGTCAGTGGAATTGGTACTTTTATCAAACTCTTTCGGCACCACCATTCTCAGATGTGATCAGATATATGGTCAGCCTTTGTTTTCTCAAAGTTGTCCAGCAGCTCTGTGTCGGCATGGTATCTCACAGGTAATTGAAAATGGTTTAATAAAACCATTGCAAATTTTCCAAAAGTAGAGTATCTTGAGAGGTCAAGCTCGATGTGCCATTTCATGGAACTGCTGATAAGAGTGCATTGAAACATACACAACTAGATGGAGTCGTACCTCAAAGAGTTGGATGAGCACCATAGGTGAAATGTGGTCACATGATCACCTGGATCTTCGTTAGGCTTTCCTTCAAACTTTGGAATGTCTGAGAGAAACTTGGTCGGCATAGTAGGCTAACGTGGATCGTGACATATTGGGTAATTCAAAAATCTTGACAAGTCTGGCAAGTGCAAAGTTGCTAGAAATGATAGCTTAGGTTGTTGAGTATGTACAGGAGGATAGGAGCTTGGGATTTGGCTGGCACCATGTTTCCAGGAAAAGTTAGGTTGTTGGCCCGGGTAAACCATGGCCTAGGATAGCATTTGGATATTGAGCTGGTTGAGATGTCATCGGCTGACTCCTGTAATAGGACATTGAGGGATGAGAATGGAATTCTCCTGATGTTGTGCTCCAAAGGTTCTAGAAAGGGTTTCCCCCTGCCGATCCAATGGGCATAGGTACTAAGCCTTGCTCGAGGTTCCATTGACCATGGAAGGGGTTTCCCCCGGTCATCATTCCTTATGAGGGAACTGATCCTTACCACAGATTCCAAGGTCCTTGAGAAGTGTGTGCACCCTGTGAAGGAATAGTACCCTGTGCAGGATTTTGTGATCCAAAACCAAGGTTTCCCTCGGTCGAGACACCAGCTGATGAGAATGCGTTGTTACCAAATGCGCCGAAAAAAGAGAACGACAAAGAACCCACCAGTGTGGTACGAGAAGAAGGTCCTGTTATAAAAACAGGACCGTGGAGAAATAAAATAAAACAAATGTGGAAACAAAACACAGAAGATACACAATACAAGAGAGACATGGATTTATGTGGTTCACCCAGTGTGGGCTATGTCCACCAGAGAAATTGCCAGGTCCTTCCTTTATTATTATCCAGCAAATGAAGGGATACAACCTACAACAAAACCCACTGTAACTTCCTCTTCTTTCTCTCACAATCTCCTCTCTCAGAATACAATACTCACCACCATCCATA
>SNQJ01S0119041.1:12603-37349 GCA_010110895.2 Picea sitchensis
ATCCTAAAACACACTGTCCAGCTGTTCCTTTGCCTCCACGCGATGGCTTGCTTGATGAGTGGGCGATGCTCCTGCATCATTCTACAAACTAAGGAGGAGGTATTTTTCAGTGATATTTTTGTTATTGATATTTTGGGTATACTTATGTTTTAAGTTCTTAAATATTAAAGTTAGCCTACTACTTATTTCATGATGTTATTAGATTTATCATTGAGAAGACGTAGAAGAAATGTGTAAAGAAAAATCAATGAAATAATGCTAAAACAAAGTTGTTAATCTGTAAGTATTTAAATAAATAGTTAATTGCTTAGCATCCTGTGGATGGGTGCTACAAGAAATATAGGAAGTCCAAGTAGAAAAAAAACAAATTTTGAAGAAAATGATTTAGATGGAAGAACAAATTGAATTGTATGCCAAACAAATTGAAATTTTGAAGGGAAGATCTCATTTGTTACAATCAACATAATCATCTGGTCCAAAAATAGTATTTTCAAAGGCATTGGAATATTTAAATACTGGGTGAAATCACGGAGGTGGGTAACACTTTCATGAAAATCCGATCTCCAAAATTTTGAAAAACATATTTTCGGCAGAACTAATATTATTTTTCGGCCGAAACATATTTCTTTCAGCCAAACTAGTTTTCAGCTGAAAAGTAGAATGCCAAATCGAATGGTACAGTCATGGCACCCTCCATTTGCGCTTAAAAATTTAGTCAGACAGATTTTTTCCAACTGGCAATATGTTTTCAGCCAAAAGATATTCCGACCGAAACATACTTTCGGCCAAACACTCTTTTGGCCAAAACAATGTTTATATATCAACCACACATTGACTGTGGAATGTTTTTCCAACTTTCTTGGTGTTTCTGTGCATCTATGTGCGCCTGAGAGCTATTCTGTGTGAGCACCTATGTGTGTTTCTAAGTGTGAGCACCTGCCTATGTGCATTTCTGAGTGTGAGTGTTTTCTTATGTGAGTGCCTGTGAGCTATTCTGTGTGTGCCTGTGAGCTATTTTTTGAGTGCTTGTGAGCTATTCTGTGTGTGTTTGTGAGTCTATTGGTGAGCGGTTTGTCGACGTTTGTGAGTCTGTTGGTGAGCATTCGACGAGAGGTCTGTTGGTGATCAGTCGCTGAGAGGTCTGTTGGCAAGAGGTAGTAGGGGCGGTGCAGCTATCGAGTTGGTGAGCAGTTGACGAGTTTTAGGTATTTATCCAAGTTTTAGTTTTAGTTTTTAGTTTTTAATTTTAATTTGTATTTTAGTTTTAGTTATAATTATAGTTATAGTTTTAGTTATAGTTTTTAATTTTAATTTTAGTTTTAGTTTTCATTCTATTTTAATTTTAGTTTTAGTTTTCATTGTATTTTAATTTTAGTTTAGTTTTTGTTTTTATTTTTTCAGAAATTTAATTTATTTTTGTTTAAATTAAAATTTAGTTAAGTAGGTAGCCGAATAGGGAAATGTCATGGGCACCTCAATAGCCTGGCCACAGGGCTAGGCCCTCACAGCCAAGTCACAGTCCAATGGACTGTGACTTAACCATGGGGGCCCAGCCCTATGGCCAAGCCATTGGGCTGCCCATGACATTGCCCTGTTCAACTTAGGCCCATAACATTAGAAGTAGAAATTTATAATAATGTTTTTTTTCAGAAAGAAAAATATCCTATAATAGGTAATAATAATAAATATGTTCCCAAAAGGACATTACAACTTAAATTAGGCTGTCTTCAGTTCATGACTGTTCCCATCAATTAACCTCCACCAAATTTTTCTAAAACCAAATACATCAACAATTACCTTCATGTTAGTACCTTGTTTACAAAATTATCAAAACACAAAAGAAACATTAACTAGTCCATTACAGTGAATATCTAGCCTGTCATTATCACTTGTACCGATATTCTTTATCTTGTAGACACTTTTTCATAGTTCCCTATCAGATTGTTTGTGATTTTTGTAAAAAAAAAACCTTCCTCATCCAGCTATAGTTCTTCCTTGGACATCTAATCTACAACCTTGTTATATGCTCTATAAATGTGATGTGCTTTTAGTTGAATAAAACTTCCACACAGTCCTGATTTTTTCCATCCATGGCTGCAAAGCGAGCACCTATAAATTATTATCATTATTGAACCAGTCAATAATGAACTTTGAATCACCTGCCAACATTAATCTTGTAACCATCAATACATTTGGAAAATACAACATGCACCATAAGGCTAACAATTCTCCTTTTGTATTTGTCCAATACCCACAGTTCATTTTCATATTGAAGGTCCCTAAGGCTGGACATTTTAAAATAGACCATGCCCCACATTTTTTGCCCATGTCCTGTCAGGCTCCATCAAAGAACCCTACATCATAATCCCAATCCAAACAAGGATGTCTATCAATTCTTAAGTTCTTCAACTTCTAGACAAGTTTGTATTCTCCCAAGGCATGTAGGATGCAATTACGCACTTTGCCAAGGATAGGAAACATATTTTCAAATATGATTATATTTCTATGTTTCCATAATATTTAATTATGGTATTATGACATTTTAGAAGTGTGTCAATCCACTTTACTTTGTGAGTATGTTACATCAGATAATTTAGTATATACCATAGTCTTTTTCTCAACATATGCCAATATTACTAAAAGAAAAAATTCTAACATTTATTAGAATTAAAAAATTATAAGATTTACTTGTGGAGTTACAACATTTATTTATGTAAATTAGAAAAATATTATACTTTAGAATGACCTATGCTACATTGTATTGTCATATATCAATTATAATACTTTACAATTGCAACTAATAAATTCCATGAGGATTCCAAATGAATGTCTTATAGAGCTCACACATTTAAATTTTTAAATGTCCCATGTCACATACCATCCCAACACTCAAATCACCTATAATTGCATCCTTTCTCAATTGTAATCTTCAAACTTCTACATCCCTCTCTCAATCTCTAGAAATTCATATTCTTATGGCCCATCTCTAAGAGATAGTTACAATTGTTCCTCTTCTTTACATGCCAGTTGAACAATCAATTCAACTTCTACACATCATTTGATGCCCACTTCCTAATGACAATGAATTGGTTCAATAGTTATTGTCAATGCACCATACACATGCTGCTTTTGATCTTGGAATCCCTTGTACATTTTGTCAATTCATTGAGGTTAATATATGCACCCTCAAAGAAACCATTAGGATTGATATATTCCATGGCAACATTGAGTGTTATTCTACCAAGAACTCGATCAACTTAGTTCTCAATCATTCAACTACTCATAGAACACACTACATGAACAATTGACCAATTGACCAATAAACATTCTTAGAACCTTTTAGGTTTTTGTTGACATGTTCTAGAAACATGCATCCATTATTTCCATTAATTGTCCATCAATGTAAAGTATAGAATTTTGAGGTAAAATATTATTTATTAAATGAGATCTAGGGGTTAAATGAATTAAAGGGATTAGGTGTTATAGGGATTAATGGATATGAGAGTTAGTATTTATATGTGTTATTCCATATATAAGATGGGGGTTATACGTGTTAAGGGTTATGGGTCTTATTAGTTACAAGGACCATAGAGTTTAAGAGATGATAAGTGTTAGGAATTATAGGCATTAGGTGTTCTAATGTCTATTGTGTATATTAAGGGCCATTGTGGTTGAGGATAATAAAATATATATGTATTAGGTAATAGGTTTTAGGTGTGATGGATCATAGGTGTTAAGGGTTATACTGTTATATAATAAGGGATTATAGAGGTTAATCGTAATGTGCCAAATACGGTTATGGATGAGTGGCTCAGGATTATAGGGGTTAGGGATAATATTAGGAGTTAGAATGTTGAATATTATATGGGTCAATTATTAAGGTTTATAAATTCTATATGCAGGGTTTTAAAGATTATAGGTTATTATTTGAGGTATATGAGTTAGGGGATATATGGTTTATAATATTCAGGTGCTATAGGAGTAAGGATTTTTAAGATTTAGTGCTTGTGAGTGATAGGGACATACACCTATATGGTTATATGTGATATGGGTTATGTTTTATGATTATAGGGGTTAAGCTCATAGAGCTTATAAGTACTTTGGGTTAGGCTGTATAGGAAAATTATAAGGGTTAGGTGTGAGGAATTATATTATTTATGTCATTATGTATTAACCCCTAATGACATTCTTTTTCCATTATGAGTTTTTTCATACTAAAATAGGCTCTTGGGGCCCTACAAATATTCAAAGGAAAAAGCCAATGTCTTATAGCCTAAAATATACTTCTAAAGATCATGGACCATGCATAGATTCTATCACCACACATCTCTTGTAAATGGAATTAGTGATCTATAGGGGTCATATGAGTTCCATTAGAAGGAATTATGTGTGAGGGATGTAATTTCTTGTGACCCTAGTGATGTTAGAATGATAAAAATGAATGAATCGGGGCATAAAAATTGTTTTTAGGGATTATAAAACTTGCACATGGTGCAAAAACACCTAAGAAGCCATGAAAGAGCATCTTCGGCCCAAGAGTGTAATATGAGCACCATTCAAATATCTATATTTCATATTTTTAAACCATATTTAAATTCACTATGCAAGTGCCCATATCATTCCTCCAACTTAAAGGAACCTTATTTTTTCAAATTTCCATAACCACTAAAGTGTTGTGAGAGACCACCATGACTATGTGTTATCCTCAAGGTTAGAGGGTGAGGACATTTAGGGGTTTGTGCATTTCAGGCAACTTCTAAGATTTGGTTGATCAATATTAGCTTAACTTTGTTTGTTGCAAAGCCTCTTTGGCAACTAACCAAGTGTATTCGTCATGTGGTACACCAGTAGGATTAAACCATGGCAATGTTTCTTGGTCAACCACAGTATTTGTCTCTAGTGGTTTTGGAACTCTTTGATTCTAATTATATAATGAGGTTGTCTAGACTTATATCAACCATTATTTCCCCTTTGAATTGTAGTGACCCTTTGACTGAATGAATAATTATAACGAATAATTCATTTTTGATAATAAAGTCTAATATAGAAATAAAAGAGTCTTAGATGGGAACTAATTATTATAACTTCATTTAATATTTAAAGATGTGAACTAATTATTATCTTATTGATGATATTTATATTCATATAATATAACTTCAAATTGACAACTTATTAATTAATTCATTAATAACCTAGAGACACTAGTAACTAATGTGTTTATTGAACCATAATATTTTATGTGTGTTGGATATTTAGGCATAACTAGCACACACATATCTCATACATGTAGACGATAATAAAAATCCATATTCCTAATGTAATTTTAAAAATGTTAACAACTAATAATTCAAAAAAATAAATAAAGTAAATCACTGGGCTCCCTTTAAACCCTTAAATCCCTTCCTTTGTTGAAATATGTTGGAGTTTGACAATATTGAACTAACTCTAGAGATTATCCAAATGTGAAATCTTCAAACCTTTCGACCTAATATCTCTAGTAGACAACTAGTATTAGTCATAACACATATAGGGAGTGTGGATAGCATGACCCTCCCACAACGCAAGGGGAGTGTGGATATCTATAGACATTACCCTTTATAACCATTATTTTTTTGACAATTAAAAGACTCACTCAATTCCATTTTCTTTGAAATATATATGTCATTAAAAATCACATTACTATTTGTAAAAATAGGCTTCATTACCACCATAAATTTTGTGACAATTAAGAATCACTTAAAATCATCTTCTTTTTAATATATATCCCATTAAAACTCACATTACTATGTTTACAATAGGTTATGATGCACTTACATTTGAAAATATTGTCATGATTACTCTCAATCAACGTGAATTTCCACCTTATATGACTATAATTGTCCCATGTCACATACCATCTCAACACTCAAATCACCTATAATTGCATCCTTTCTCAATTGTAATCTTCAAACTTCTACCTCCCTCTCTCAATCTCTAGCAATTCATATTCTTATGGCCCATCTCTAAGAGATAGCTACAATTGTTCTTCTTATTTACATGCCACTTGAACAATCAATTCAACTTCTACATGTCATTTGTTGCCCACTTCCTAATGACAATGAATTGGTTCAATAGTTATTGTCAATGCACCATACACATGTTTCTTTTGATCTTGTAATCGCTTGTACATTTTGTCAATTCATTGAGGTTAATATATGCACCCTAAAAGAAACCATTAGGATTAAAATATTTCATAGTTATATATTTAGTTCAACTATATCCACAACTATCCAACAATTTGTCCTTAAATCTCTCAAGTGATACAAATATATAATATATCATTTTCACAGTTCATATGTTATATAATATAACATTATCACATTTATATTACATTTGCTCCACCTCATCTTAATTTATATTAGGAATACAAGCAACCCTCAATCCCATCCCATTTACCATGACAATAAAGGAATTAGTATAAAAAATCAATGACATTTAAATAATGCTAATGGAATTTTAAAGAAATGGCATATAATCCATGTTCATGCAAGACCTTCACTTCATTGTGATTAAAACATGGGTGTTTAAGGTTATGCAGATTAAACTCTTTGTTTTGGGGATTCTAATGCATTACATTATATGCGGTCTTTGTGGATCCAACCATAGGGAAATTTTAAGGAATCTTAAAGAAATACTCTAATGTGTTTTTTTAGTGGATCCAACCATAGGGAACTTTTAATGAATCTACTTGCTTATTGTTTTTCTGAATTGATTTCCCTTGGTGAACCCAACTTTCTTATTTCAATGATTTCTTTGTGTGGGTTTTATTGATTATTATGAAAATATTGTCATTTTATCTTCTATCCCTTATCCCTTTAGTCATCAATCCTTTCCTAAGCATTCATCGAGGAGCCAAATCAATGGTCGTCACTTCGGTGTTTAAAGACATATAGATTTAAATGCCCTGCTTTTTTGTGCATGGATGATGAGTGAAGGATAAGAATTTGTCCTGTTGTCTATCCCTTACTTATCTTTTAGTTGATTGATTCATTGTTGAATGTTTAGTCTTTGTGTATTATTCTTTGATGTGGATTATGAATGATAAACCTCTGAGTGGAATGACAGTCCCTTAGTGAACCCAACTTCTGATTTCAATGAATTCTATGTGTGGGTTTGATTGATTATTGTGAAATGTTTTTGGTTTTATATTTTGTCACTTACCTCTTTATTCATCAGTGTGTGCCTGATGTAATGACCTCCTCGTTACGACGACCTAACTCTAGTAACTAGTGCATTTTTTTTTTTTGGGGGGGGTGTGTGTTTAAAAAGTGTGTGCGCGTGTGTACAAGGAAACAATCAACACATTCGACTCTACGTCGCCACCCGACAATGAATAAGATGCAACCATGATGAACATAAAAAGACGGCAAAGATGCACGACAGGTGACTGCATGCATAAACGACGATCACACGACGCTAAGTAGAACTGACTACCCGCCCATCCTACCCTGCAATGGTTAGGAACTCCAAGACACATAAGCAACGCTCAAGCCTAGGTTCCCATCGATTTTAACCATTTAAGGTCTCAGGGCTGGCGACTGTTCTGAGCAACATGGAGGTGTCTACATCCCACCCGATACAAGCAGACCCAGAAAGACATTAACAACGTGGCAGAACAATAAATAAATGAAAAACCTCATCCTCTACGGAAGGTGCAAGAAAAAGGACTCAGGCAAGGACCAACCAATAACTAAGACTGGACATTCCTACCACCCAACTGTGATTGATTACTGACCAACTGCTCCATTAAATATCGTTAACCGACGAATACCTTAACATAAGGTAAAAACCAAATAATCTCAACCCCCATTATTTAGTTATAAAATCATTTTGCACTAGTTCAAGGACAAGCAATAATCACAAGCACACTGCATTTTTTTGTTAATCGCCATAATTGAGCACCAATATCATTACCATAATGGTAAACCTCCGAACATTTACATTCTCCATATTATCTTACCTTGCCTTCCAATTTATTACCATACTTTACAATAACCTTACAAAATATTAACATTGCAATTTAAACATCATCCTTAACATTTCAATTTAAACAAATATTAACATTGCAATTCAAACATCATCATTAACATTTCAAATTAAACAAATATTAACCTTGCAATTTAAACATCATCATTAACATTGCAATTTAAGTGATAATAACTTGACACTTTGATTGTTAACATCTACAATGGAACCATAATATCATTACCATAAATGCTAGCATCATTACCTTTTATAATATAAGACTTACAAATTAACTAACTATTTTCATAACAAACTACAATATCCTTTCCAAAAGTGACCACACCATGGTAGTGACCTTAACTATACTAATCAACTTACTAGTTTCATTACCCCTTAACAATATCTAATTAAATCCCAAGATATAAAATTGATAGTACTAACAGTTCGTTTCTAATAATAAACATTCATATAAGGATATAAAATAATCTAAAAGATGGACTAAATAAGAGAATATTGAGAACTTAAAATTTTAATAATTCAAGTAAAATAAGGAATTTAAAAGATGAGCGGAATTATTAGTCATCTTTAACAACCCTGAAAGTAGAATGGAAATCAACCCATAAAATAGGGAAAACATAACTAATAGAATGCGAACAACAATGTTTACATAAATCAATATCCCAACTTCAATTACATACAGCGCACCATTAATCTGGCGTTAACTCATACAACTTCAATTTTCTTTTGATTTTAAAAACATCAATGATTTCATAATCCATATCACCACCTCTACTTATGTACAACTCATCATCAATCGGGGGTTAAATTAAGTAGCATTGAATTTTCTTTTTTTTTTAAACGTCAATGATTATATAATTAATCACAGACCTCTAGTTACGCACAACTCAGTCATTCTGGCAATAAAATAATAATAAAATTCACTACAGAAAGTAACCTAATAATCATAATTCCGGGAAGGTGACAGCATATTTCTCTATTCTGTTGGAGAGTCCTTTGTTTTTACTCTTCGCTCATGAAGGATAAGGTTCTGGTATTCACTTTAAGTGAAGGTTTAATGTACAACAAGCACAACAAAACACAGTCTACGCTCACACAACAACGACTGTCAACGGCGTACCCAGAACCCACAATTTTTTTAATAAAGTTTTTACCACAGCGCAGAATAAGGGTAAGTAAACAGGAGTGTTACCACTGGAATTGGAACATTAACCAATCGCAGCATAAGTGAGTGGAGAAGTAATCAATTCTTGGAAAAAACAAAAATCCAACGGAAATGAAATACAACGGCATCTCGTGGGTGGAAGGGTTAAGAGAAGAAGGTAAAATGCCATCGAATTAATGAATTACAGTGGGGTAAAATCGAGGCAATGGGTGTGGAAACACAGAGGTCTGTAATCGGCTCAACAGATGTGAAGGGAGGGGAGAAAAGAGAAGAGAACACCCTGGCCACACGGTGATACACAGAACACACGTGCTAACACTTAAGCATGCCCACTGAAATGGAAGAACGAAATGCCCCAACGAATTGACCAAAATTGACAACGAGAAGACGGTAATTTTACAACACTAATGAAAGCAAGTTATACAACGAAATTACAACAACTGATAACACAAAATGCCCACAAAAGAAATTCCCACAATAAATGCGGAAAACGCCCACAGTCACATATAATGCCCATATCAACAACGCCGAAAGAAATACAATGCCCACATAAGGTAAATACACCATCAGAAGGTAAAAATGCCCTGGCAGTATAAGAACACCCAGGGAAAAGTAAAAATGCCTCGGCAATATAAAAAAACAATGCCCACGGTCCAATGAAAAAAATTTCCAGAACACTAAACAATAAAAATACATAGTCCCGCACAATAATTAAACATTTACATAGTCCAGATATTCGATTGATAAAAAGGTTTTACATAGTCCAAAATTATAAGCAGTAATTATTTTTACACAGTCCAGAACGAGGAATAAATAAAAGGGTTTGCACAGTCCAGAGTAAATTTCACAATGCCACTACCCCATCACAACAAGAACTCGAAATTTCCCTTTTATTTATCCAGTTGATACAGTTCCCAACACAATTTCTAATGCATTATTCTTAATAAAATAAACAAGCGTACCTTTGCCTTGATGCCTGCCTGGAATGAAGTCCGCGCACTCCTTGCCACTCCCGCTCGCCGATCGTCGAGACCTCACCGGTACCTCCCAGCCAGTCGCTAGGGGTACTCTGCTTCCCCCTTAGCCCCCCGAGCCACAAAGGGGCCACACACAATCCAGATAGTATACCTAGCTTCCCAGCTTGCCTCCACGGCTGAGCTACCACCCTAATACAGCTGAGAAAATCCCAACTCCTCACAAGCAATCCGTCCCGTTTTCAATTTCGGCAGCATAACCATACCTAATAGCCCAGCCCCCCCCTTTTTTTCCTCCATGCCCTTTCTTTTTTCCAATTTTGACCTAAATCACATTTATTTTGAAGTTTTAATGAAAAACCCTCTAAAAATTCTCTATCTTACAAGTGTCCTCATCCCTCACGTTTCTCCAAAATTATTTCACCCCCCTTTTTTTTTCTTTTTAAAAAAGAATTTTTTTTTTTTTTTTTTTTTTTTTATATTTTTCATTTTTATTTTAAATTCATATATATATATATATATATATATATATATATATATATATATATATATATATATATATTTTACACTCCTTCGTTAAAATAATTTTATTACTATTGGTTCAATCCGAGTTTATGTATGAGTTTTAAGGAATATAGTTGAATCCCTTAAGCATTCAATTTATTCAGCTGATGGTTATGCGTTCTGTCACTCAAAACTATGGCTTTTGGTATTGGTTTATTTATGAATTAGTTTAATTTTTGAAAACTATTTAGTTCATAAAGGGAGTTATTCTTTCAATATGTTAATGAACTCTCATTGGAGGTTGCGTTTAAAGAAGGAGAGGCCTTCAATGGAATTTATTGTCTGAGTTAACTAAAGCGTATATGTATATTTTATTTTTAAAGAAAGGTTATGTTTCAATTTGAATGAAGGTTATGAGTTCATTAAAAGTTAAATGGTTGAAAAAGATTATGAAATCTAGTATCAGTTGATATATTGGGTACGTAGTTGGATGAAGTTAACACTAATAAATCCAAGAACTAGAGAAGCAATGCGTTCTAAAAATTGTATTCTCCTTGCACTGCATTGAGGCGCGAACTCTAGCCTAAAATCTCATAATGATGTTTTGCTTAATTATTCTAATGGTTAATAGGGTTAATTGTTATTACTAATGATTTTTGGGTATAGGATTAGGTCAAGATTCATGGGAGCTATTAGAATTAGGGTTAGTCTCTTTTTAGAGTTAGAGTTAGGGCCTTTTTCCTTAAAGGTTAAGCGAAATTTTATTTTAGAGAAGTTTTTTGACTTAGGTTTAGATTTTGAACTAGACGGCGATTTGTTTAGGGGTGTCGTTTTAAAAATTTATTAGTGTTACATTGTCACCCAGAATGTGGGTTTGTTTCCTTCTAAACCACATCAATCATTGCCCTTAGGGGCGCTGCGTGCTCAAGGGGTGCCACTCGCCTCTTCGTTTCCTCTGCTTAGCGTTCCCTTGAGGATACCACGTGCTCCAAGGGTGCCACTAAACTCATTTTGTTTCCCTTACGCGACATTCCCTTCAAGATGCACCACGTGCTCAAGGGTGCCACTCGCTTCTTGTGTTTCTTTTTTGTGGCCCGTGCCCTTGAGGATGCCGTGCTCAAAGGTGCCACTTTCATGCTTGGAATGATTGGTAGACATCTATAACCTGAGATTAACCTCCACCGGGTGAACTTGTGGGGGCCAGGGAGTTCCTAAGGAATAAGCCCCACCTTATTGCCGCATATACAGAATCATCGTGGCGATATCATGATCGCCCTCCGACATAAATTATCCTCGAACTAGGTAATAGTTAACCTAGGTTCGAGCCACTGACCAGGAGTGCTAGTAAGTACAATGAGGTTGTTGTCCACTCCTCTCCTGTACTCTCTGGAAGCTGTGTGGCCTTTACTCCCGCCATGTGAGTGAAATTGGCAAGCTATCGTCGGCTTGCATCATCAAAAGCGTGTCAGGACATGTCCATATCATATCATCAAATCAATGAAATATCATAGTAATAAATCAACCCAATAGCACAAACTCTGAATCAATCCGGAGTCCAACGAAGTCTATTGAGCCATCAATATCCTTAACTTTTCACATTCCTGCACACTCAAGAAACCAGTCAATAGCACTTGTCTACATCAAATAGTAAAACATCATGTCATCTATCATAACACATCATAATCGAGAGTATGGGAAATGTTTTATGATCAGAAAGTCGAGATCACTTGTGAGCAAGTGTCCTCAAATAACCAGGTTTTCTAAATGGAGTGGGATGTTACATACACCTCTTGGTCTAAACTTTGTCCCAAGTTTCACAGTATAAATGCCAAAATAAAAGTATCCATGATATCGCGCCGTCTATCTATCAAACACAAATGGAAGCTATTTGGTGCATATCATATCGTCCTCGGATAAATTCAGTGCGGACTATAATTGTCTCATTAGACCTTGACCTAATCTACCATTGGACATCGTAACTGTCAAATGCAATCATCTAAGATGCGGACTGGCTCAACCACGAGCGCTCCCTCATCCGACACCCGCAAGGAACTCAAGTCAATCACGTGTATAGGATCACTAATATAATGTCTCCGATAGATACATGAAAACATCATGCATATGCCTCGAATGTCGGGGCAGGCTAGTGGAGTAGACCCGCGGGCCCTTTCCTTTCCACAATATCGAAGGTCCCACGAACTGGGAGAGAGTTTAGCTCCTTTTCAAAACTTGATAGAACTCTTACACGGTGTCACCTACAGGAGATGCGATCCTTCGACCTTGTAACTTCACGATGCATTTCGATTAGCATCGGCATAACTTTACGCCCGCGTGCGCTTTTTTAATCCTTGGTCTTATGGTTTTCATTTGCTCTTCCATTTCTTGGATAGATTATGGTCCTACAAGGACCTTATCCTCAAGACGATCCCAAATCAAAGTGTTAGACATGGTAAGCCCATAAAGAAACTTGAAGGTGCCATCTTAATGTGGTGCTTTCACAGTAGCTGTTGTTATGGCGAACTCTACTAGGGGTAAAATTCCTCTAGCGCTTTGTTGGTCCATCACATACATGTAACATCTTCCAAGGTTTGGTCCGTTCATTAAATGCATTAAAGATCCATCTTTGGGTGATAAGAAGTACTAATTTAAGTTGGGTTCCCAAAGACCTCTTGGTAACTCATCCAAAATCATCCAGTAAATACCAATCCTCGATGGGATATAATCTTTTTAGGCATGCCATGCGGCCTCCCTGTGATCTCAACCCGATGAAACTTTTCTCCCGTAGCCGGTGCGTCGTCGTCGCCAGGGAATTAGCGTGAGCACTCTTCGTCAGTGTCTACTACTACAAAATCGAGGTCATGTCTCCTTTCCTTCAGTGGCAACCCAATAATAAAATCCATGAAATAACTTCTCATTTCGATTCCAGATAGCATGTGGTTGAAGTAATCCGGCAGGGTGTCTATCTTCAGCCTTTAACTGCTGACACTCAAGAAATCTAGCCACAAAGTTGAGCTATGTGGTATTCCTTTCAAAAGAATAATGGTTTAAGGTGCGCCCTCATCTTTGTGACTCTGGGTGAGCCATGTAAACCGCTCTATGCCTTGCTCGGGATCAACATCCTCAACTCGTCGTTTGGCGTGACGTAAATCAACCTCTAAACCTCAA
This sequence comes from Picea sitchensis, assembly GCA_010110895.2. Classification (NCBI taxonomy): domain Eukaryota; kingdom Viridiplantae; phylum Streptophyta; class Pinopsida; order Pinales; family Pinaceae; genus Picea; species Picea sitchensis. Next base: position 26,434 of record SNQJ01S0119041.1, read on the forward strand.
CCCATCGCTATCAAAGAAATCCCTCATATCGTAAGGTACCATCATTTGTGTTTTGTCAGGTAAATCACCAGCTTCTTTGTACCGATCCTTCGTCCGCATTTGTAAAGTGAGAATCTTCTCCGTAGATTTGTCTGAAGCTGACACCAAAATATCGCGTGGCCTCGATAAGTAGCCACTTTCTTAGCGTTCCTTTATGTAAGTAATCTCGGAAGTCATTGCTAAGCTGAAAGCAATTTCGATAGCGTGGATTTGTCGTGTTGGTCGCCCTTGGCATTGAAAGTAGTAATTTCGCGACCCACAATGATAGGTCTTTAATTCAAATTTTCATCCAACAAGGTAGTGTCTCCAAACCTTCAGGGCATAAGCGATGGCTAAAACTCCAAATTGTGCGTCGCATAATTCTCCTCATACCTTCTTGGCTTCCTCGAGAATGTAAGCAATCCACTCATCCGTCTTGCATCAAGACTCGCCTAAACCTTTCTTGGATGCATGGGTGCATACCAAGAAGTCGCGTCAATAATAAGGGGGACCTTTAGTATCGGTGATGTTGTCAGCAACTCTTTAAACCTCCGAAATGCTTCCGCGCGCGTTTTCTCTGTCCAAACAAACTTCTTGTTTTTCTTCTGCCGCAATTCCATTGTCCAGTTGGCTATCTTCGAAAAACCACCGAAGAGCAGAGTAGATTTGGTATCGACTAAACCATAAAACTATGCGCCGTGACATTCGTCGGTGGAGACCATTCCATAATAGCCTCAACCTTTGTTGGATCGACGACGATGCCTTCGCCGGGGAATGACATGCCCTAAGTAGTGAATCCTCGATCGATAAAAGAGGGAATTTGGACGGCTTTATACGGTTTTGCTCGTAAACCTTTGTAGTACCAAGCACTACAGTGTTCATCATGCTCCTCCATCGTCCAGAGTAGATCAAAATATTGTCAATGAGCCACTTGAATGAACTTGTCCAAGTACTTTCATGAACACCCATTCATCAAACTCATACACACCCCTGGGGCGTTTGGCGATTACAAGCGGTAAACAATAAACTTCGTAATGTACCGAATATCATCTTAAAAGAAGCTGGAGTCTTAGGGACATCATCCTCCTTGATCCATAGCGGGTGATACCACGATCGCAAAGCGATCTTGGAGAACACTATCGCACCCTTCATTTGGTGACGGATATCAATTCTAGGTAAAAGGGATAGCTGATTGTGATCGTAGCATTGATTAATGATGATCAATGCAAAACCTCCGCGATCCTCCTTCTTTTCCCCGACATGAAAATAACGATTACACTTACGGTGACACAGAAGGCATATCGATCCGGGTCTAGCCTTGATTGCATTTTCAACTCTTACCTTTCACGGAATTACGACATCCGAAAAGGCGTTTTTGCTATCAGTTCAGTCCCTTGTTTCAAGTCTATAGTAAACTCCAATTCTCTCTCGTGAAAATACGGTAACTCCTGCGGAAATCGTTCGCGAAACTCCTTCACCACGGAGGTGTTCTGAACCTTCCGCTACTCACTTATCATTTAGTCGCGAAGTCGCATAAATCTTGCCCTTGTACATACTCTTTTGTAGCTGTAAGGAAGAGATGAACTTCGGGGAAAATCCCTGGTTCCAACCAAATCCCACCGTCTCTGTCCTTCATCATCGACCAAGTTCAACCATTTTGCGTCACTTCTGATTGAGTACGCCTCATGTGATTCCAACCAATCCATACATCGTCATGATATTCATAAGATCCACAGATTGTGGCGGTACAAGTTGACCTAAATGACAAACTCTCCGAGGTTAAAGGGTAGCTAACCTTTCCTCCAACCTTTGTTTGGCTCTTGAAGCCATCTCTGCGAAGCTTCAAGCTCATCATTGACTTCCGCTACCTTAATCCTTTGTATTGCACGAAATGAAGCTCGTGCTTTTGGGTTTATCAAAATACTAAAGTGCGGTCAGCGAAAATTACTATCGTCGAAGAACACAGATCCGAAGGCGTTATACGCACAGTCGTTATTCCTTTGCCACATGAATCCGATGGACACCCATATCTCTGATGGCAGTCCAGAAGTGATCACGGAACTCTGGTCCTCTCCCGCCAGGGGGCAGTCCACCGGTGGCATTGTGAAACCCTCGTATCCAACTTGCCCTTCTTGACCTAGTAGTCCACGGCACCCAAAGTAGAAGGCGGCTGACCGGCTGGAACCCACGATGCATTTTCTTTGAATAAGCCTAAAGCGCGGCTGTTATTAAGGTGATTCTTCAGCGATGTGTGGTCCCTAGATAGAGAACATTCGCGAAGCGTCGATCGTGGAGGTGTAGTGAAAGTGGATCCTCTGCCGTGCGTGATATCAGAAGCGTATTTCGGTCGATGTTGCGTGGCTTCATATAGACCGCCTGCGGAGTCTCGCTGAAGTCACGGTCGACCCCAGTAAAGTATATACGCTGCAAGGGGCCTTTTGGATAGCATGTCGATTGCAAGGTTTGAGGCATCGGGTCTAACCTTTACATGGAAACAGTTAAGGCCAAACATGACCCGGTTGACCTTGAGTTTCTTTGTGTTAACGTGTAGAGCATGCCGGGCGACTCCATGGAGAATGTGCCTCATACTTTTCGAGGCCTTCACGGGCTTCTCCAATCATAATGCATTGAACCCATTGGTGGCTCGATGAATTCCTCAGAATGATACCTCTCTCGAAACCGTTCTCGAGCAGTTCCCATGACATCTTCAACGGCCATGTTCAGTTGTGGCAGGAGTTTATTCCACCATAGAAGAGCACTACCTTTCAGTTGAAATATCGACATGTTTACCTTCATGTTGGAGGTATAATCAGCGGCGAAACTGTGCCATGTTCTCCAACCATTACTTACCGATCGTAGCCATCAGTTAACAAAAGAACTTCGAGAAATTTAACCTTTGGCCAGAGTTCCGCGGTGAATGCACTATTGGTAATAGCCGGTGCATCGCGTGAGAACCTCAGGTAGATGCCGGTGCCACAGCCTGCGTCATCAATCGGTACGTCGATTACCGGACATGTGTTGGAAAGATCTCATCATCCCCGCGACATAGCCAAAATTCGTCGCTCCCTATCAGGAACGCTTGCCTCGCGGGTTAGACCCCGGTGTGGATTCTCGAATCGCGCCTCCTCCTAACACCGTCGATACGCCTCCGTGGCGTCCTCACAACCATGATTACCTTCCGCACACAATCAGCGATCCAACAGCGATTATAATCAATCTAACCATACATCGCGAGCGTAGCAAATCCCAAATCCTTGTTGAGGCGCTCACGATACTATAATAGCGACCTCCCTCGTTGACGATAACTCTAATGCTTGGTGCAAATTTTTTTTTGGTGTTTGTTTTAAAAGTGTGTCGCGTGCGTCAATACGAGGAAACAATCCACGCGTTCGACTCTGCGTCGCCACCCGGTGATGAATAAGATGCAACCATGATGAACATAAAAGATGACAAGGATGCACGACAAGTAACTGCATGCATAAGCGGCGATCACCACGGCTAAGTAAGATTGACTACCCACCTGTCCTACCCTAATATGCTTAGGACCTCCAAGACACATAAACAGCGCTCAAGCCCGAGTTCCCATTGATTTTTAACCATTTAAGGTCTGGGGTTGGCATTTGTTAGAAGGAGTTGTAGGTGTCACATCCCGTCTAAGTAGACCCAACAATTACATTATGCTTGTTAGAACAATAAATAGTAAACCTCATCCTCTACGGAAGCGAAGATAAAAGGACTTAGGCAAGGACCAACCAATAAATAAGACCGAACATTCCTATGACCCAACTATGATTGATTCGCGACCAAGCTGCTCCATTATTAAATATAGTTAGCGAATACCTTAACATAGGTAAAAACCAAATAATCCTCAACCCCATTATTTGGTTGTAAAATCATTTTGCACTGGTTCAGGACAACAGTAATCCACAGAAGCACGTACATTTTTACGTTAATGCATCGCCAATTGAGCCAAGATATCATTACCATAATGGTAAACCCTTGAGCATTTACATTCTCCATATTATCTTACCTTGCCTTCAATTTATTACCAGGTAAACCTCCAAACATTTACATTCTCCATATTATCTTACCTTGCCTTCCAATTTATTACCATACTTTACAATAACCTTACAAAATATTAACATTGCAATTTAAACATCATCCTTAACATTTCAATTTAAACAAATATTAACACTGCAATTTAAACATCATCATTAACATTTCAAATTAAACAAATATTAACCTTGCAATTTAAACATCATCATTAACATTGCAATTTAAGTGATAATAACTTGACACTTTAATTGTTAACATCTACAATGGAACCATAATATCATTACCATAAATGCTAGCATCATTACCTTTTATAATATAATACTTACAAATTAACTAGTTAAGGGGTGTCGTTTTAAGAATTTATTAAGAAGTTATTGTCTTAGGGCTATTTAGGTTTGTTTCCTTCATCCACTTCAATGCGACATGCCCTTCAGGACGCACCACATGCTCCAAGGGTGCCACTCGCCTCATTCGTTTACTCTGCGCGACGTTCCCTTCAGGATGCACCACGTGCTCCAAGGGTGCCACTCGCTTCTTGTGTTTCTTTTGTGTGACGTTCCCTTCAGGATGCACCACGTGCTCCAAGGGTGCCACTCGCTTCTTGTGTTTCTTTTATGCGACGTTCCCTTCAGGATGCACCACATGCTCCAAGGGTGCCACTTTCCATCTGGATTGATTGGTAGACATCTATAACCCCTGGAGTCAACACTCCACCAGGTGAACTTGTGGGAGACAAAGGGTTCTAAGGAATAAGGCCCCCACCTTATTGCGCACCTTTTAGAATCATCGTGAGCGATTGTCACAGTCTTCCCTCATGGAATCATGGATCCTTTCGAACTAGGTAATCGTTAACCTACAGTTCGAGCCACGGCGGGAGTGCTAGTAGGCCGTGGAAGGGCTGCTGTCCACGCCTCTCCCTCAACCTCTCTGGAAACCCTATGTGGCCCCTTTACTCCATATATGAGTCTGGTCGACAAGCTATCGTCATCCTACATCATCAACAAATGTGTCAGGACATGTCCATATCATATCATCAAATCAATGAAATATCATAGTAAATAAATCAACCCAATAGCACACTCCCTGACTCAATCCAGAGTCCAAGGGGGTTCCACCGATGCCTCTGCATCCTTAAGGTCCAAAACCCTGCACACTCAATACAACTGAGTCAAATAACACCTGTCTACATCAAATAGTAAAACATCATGTCGTCTATCATAACGTATCATAATCAAGTATAAATGTTTTAACATTCGAAAAGTCCAGATCACTTGCGATCAAGTGTCCTCAAATAATAAGTTTTCTCAGTGCGCCAGAGTGGGATGTTACACTTGAGCAGTCGACCAATAGCTGAATCGACGGTCGTCACTTCGGTGTTTAAATACCTGTAGATTAAAATGACCTGCTTTTATGTGCATGAATGATGAGTGAAGGATAAGAATTATCCATGATGTCTATGGGCCCCTTACTTATATTTGAGTTGATTGATTCATGGTTGAATGTATAGTCTTTGTTCTTTCTAATGAGCAAGTACCTTCGCAACTTGATTGTTTAAAACTTTGATTTATCTTTGTGTTTTTAATTGCTTGAACTTGTGTACATCTTTGGATTTTTATTGATAAACTCTGCTTTGTGGATAGATATTGAGGAGTGATGTCGACACAAGATTGTCCAAACATTCCTCACAAATGCTCTAGGCATTTTTAAGAAGGAAGAAAAAGAACTCCTGCATCGACTGAGAGTCTGAGTGGGCAACAACAATCTCGTCAGAGGAGATTTTCGAGTGAGTCTGTAAATAGATCAACTGCATAAACTGCTCAAGACAGTGCTATGGATGAAACCTTCTTAGATAGGTTGCGCATCAATACTCATACACCTGAGAATGTAGGAAATAGCTCTGGACAAGAGAATATTTCTGGTAAGTTTCTTAAATTTCAAATGTGTGTGTAGGCAATCAATTTATACCAAGGGCCCACAATGAGAGTGGCTATCATGAAGAGTCAAATGTTGGTGTAGAGGGTGAACGTAGATTCAGGAGGCCGCATTATGAAGAAACATAAGATTACATGCCAATGTCCACCTATCCTTCAGATGTTGGTGATGAACTTCCCTAGGATGGGAATACTGAAACAATGACACTTGAGCGATGCTCAAATGTTAAAAAGAGGTTGGAAAATGATTTGGTGGTCTTGGAACTCCCTCAAGAAAGAAAACAAAGTTTGCAAATTGTTATGCATTCACTGGAAAAATTTATGGATGCATATCAGAAGATGGGGCCAACCACTGATAGTTTTGTCAATATAATAAGGTGGAGAAAGTCATAGGTGATGGGTTCCGATAAATAGGAGACAATAAAAAATAGAGTTTCAAAAGAAGACGCCATTTCCATGTTCAATTTCAAAGAGGGCCCAAAGCGAAGAATGTTGAAGGTGCAATATTTTAAGCACCCTGAATTTTTTAGACATTTGTATAATAGATTTTTGGTGGCATATGGGAAATTGTCATGGAACGATGAGGTTCCACACTATTTTTCAAGACACTTTTTTGCAGAGTTTTTCTTGCACATGCACTCTGATTATACTAGTCTACTGTCAAAATATTATGGGACTGGTAAAGGATGTACATATGATTGCAAAGGGGCATATCGAAGTGTGACATTGTTGAGGCCTCCATAACCTTTAGTACCTCACCAATTTGCATCACTTTCAGAGTTCCAGGCTACATCAAAAGTTGGCAAAGAGGCCAGGACTGCAATCGAGGAAAATTTGGAAGCTATGTTTTATGGTGTTGATGTTGGCATGAAGCATCAGCGAGTGGAAGCCAATTCTTGAGCCATATTTGTTGATAAAATAGATGCAGAATTCGATGCAATGTCAGCAGAAGAAGTTTTGGAGTATGAATTTTTTTTTCGAGATGGTTGGAAGAGGGTCATTCATAATGATGACCCGAACCGCAGATTGGTATGTATTCTATTTAGAAAAATTTTGACGCATTTTATGATAGTTTACTTTGAGTTCTAGATTTAGATATCCTCGTCTCTATAGAAATAATCGAGTTCTTCTTGCCATTAATTGTAGTCTAGAGATATGTTAAATGAATCTCATGTCGGTAGGGAACTTGATTCAACAAGTTTGAATTTGGATGGATTGAATCGGGTATGTTTTTTTTAATAGTTGTTCAATCTCCACTCTTTTGAATAAGATATCAACAACATTTATAATTTTGTATAATTATGAACACATTGAATCTTAGATTTAGTTCTTAGTTGTGTTGTTCACGACTCTCTATTCCATCTCCTGGTACTTGGGATGGCTTGTCTTAATTCTCATTGGGAGAGTTTGAAGAGAGTGAGAGTTCACAAGTATCATTTAATGTCTTAAAATCATTTAAATTTAATGTGTTATATAATCATTTGAATATAATTTTTTAAATTTTCAAATTTTAAATGTGTTATATAGGCAAATGTGGAGAATATAGTACCTAAGAGTGTGCTCAGAAGGGATATTGGGATTGAGGAAGCATCCAAATTAGGAAAGGATGCATCCATTCAGGATGATTCATAAATGTATGTTCTTGACTTTTATCAAATTTTTGTTTTCTCAAATTTATAGTTTAGCCTTTCCTCAATTATTTTGAATTATATAGAACCCCTAGATAAGTTTGTCATTGTCTTAAATGGTGTACATTCAAACTTATTTAAGGTTAGATCATGATGAAGACCTAATTTTGAACTTGAATATGTTTGAATATTTGAGAACAGATTCTATCCCACATCAGAAAAGAGATAGTTTCTAAATTTTCCTCAATTGCATTCCTTACTTTCTTGTCCAAGATTCGCATAGTATTATATGAGAACATCTATTCCACTGAAGAAAGAGAAGATAAGTATTTTTTAGAAGAATGGTTTTTAAAATAGAGATTTGTGAACTATTTTATATAATAAGTAGGCTTTTGGAAGAATTGGTTCATATAGAGATTTATGAATCCTTTAGTTTGAAAGGGCATCGTGGAATTTGATTATATGACCACTGCAAAAGAAGAAGAGAAGTATTTAACTGTTGAGGGGATTAGTATTTTATTGCTGTGTAAATATGATCAAATAAAAACACCTGGGATGAGAATTACATCTAAGGATTTGGGACTTTATCTACAAGGAGAATTTCCTGAAGGATTTTGGACTTTATCCACAAGAAGATAAGTATTTCTTTGGAAGAATGAATTAATACATGGAGATTTGTGAATTTTCTTCATATACAGTTCTGTATTTATTTTTAGATTATTATCTAACTCTAACTCACAATCTGTTTTACCAAGAACACAATAACATCACCTGGGATGAGAATTTCACCTGAAGGATTTGGGACCTTATCCACAAGGATAATTTCACCGCAAGGATTTGAGACCTTATCCACAAGGAGAATTTCACCTCAAGGATTTGAGACTTTATCCACAAGGAGATAAGTATTTCATTGGAAGAATGACTTAATATGAAGATTTGTGAACTTTCTTCATACACAGTTCTATATTTATTTTCAGATTATTATATAACTCTAATTCAATTTTTTTTTACCAAGAACATAATTTTTTTTTTTTTAAGATTTTAGATCAGATTTACAAATTGTTTAAATCATGTTCTCTTAACTAGGGAGTAACTAGATCTTAAATCTGTTTAACTGTGGTTGGTTATGTTATTATTACTTATTGTTTATTTAATATTTAGTTACAGTATATATGCTAATACGTGTTATTTGTTTTTTTATTATGTTTTTTATTTTTACAGATTTCTAAATTATATTTGGTGGAAAATATGTTTACAATATATTTTGTGGGAAAGAGTATGTTGGAGGATGACAGTTAACTCTTTTGGTATGTAGGTCAATTTTATTTTAATTACAATTTTTGAATTCTGTATTATTTCGCATGTTTGAATTGTAAATTTAAAATTTTTGAAATCTGTTTTTTTGCAGGTTTGAATTTCATGTATGAAGTGATCTATCTTAAAGCGATGGCTTAGAGTCCAGAATTTTGAAGTTAAATGTATTTGTTTTTGTTATCATCCTAAAATGGATGTGGAACTAATGTATTTTATAGTGTTACTATTCAGACTTTAATATATATATATATATATATTTCATAATTTTGGAATTCAAAATAACAATTTTTGTATCATATATATTTGATTTCTCATAATATGAATTCTCATAATTGATGGTAAAAAAATGGAAGTTAACTTGTTATGAACTAATGTCTTGTATAAATTTGATTATAATATATATATATATATATATCATAATTTTGGAATTCAAAATAACAATTTTTGTCTCATATTTGATTTCTCATAATTGATGGTAAAAAAGTGGCAAGGTTAACTTGTTATGAACTAATGTTTTGTATATTCTCATTTTTACAATATATTCTTACAATGCATTAAATTAAGCATCAAACTTTTAAATATTTTTTTGCCATGTATTAATTTAAATGTTTCATTTTATGTTTACCTTTTACAATGCATTAAATTAAGCATCAAACTTTTAAATACTTTTTTGCCATATATTAATTTAAATGTTTCATTTTATGTTTACTGTGTACTTTCAAAAATATGAAAAATACATGATTCTATTGTCAAATAATGTTTTGTATATTCTCCTTTTTACAATGCATTTTAAATTAAGCATCAAAGTCTTAAATACTTTTTTGCTATGTATTAATTTAAATGTTTGACATGATTCTATCGTCAAATAATGTTTTGTATATTCTCCTTTTACATGCATTTTAAATTAAAAATCAATGTCTTAAATAATTTTCTTCTATGTATTAATTTAAATGTTTGATTTTATGTTCACTGTGTATTGTCAAAAATATGTTTATATTGTCAAAAGGTGGAAAAATTAACTAGTAATGAAATAATGTTTTGTGTATTATTTTTTTTACAATGCATTTTAAATTAAACATCAAACTCTTAAATACTTTTCTTCTATGTATTAATTTAAATGTTTTATTTTATGTTCACTATGTACTATTAAAAAATGATTATATTGTCAAAAAGTGACAAAGTTAACTAGTAATAAAATGTTCAAAATGATGTGACAAATTGGCAAAAGTGGAAAAGTTAGCGATAAAATAAAATGCTCAAAATTATGTAACAATAAAATAAATCCTTAAAATGGAAGAGATGATCAACTCTTCTTTAATTTTATCATGTAATCATTAAAAAACATGTTAAATCTATAAGAGATATTCACCTAAAGGTTCATATACCCTTGAACCTAATGCTATATTATTAAAATAAAATAGAAAAAAAATACTATTGAAAAAAGTAAGGGTCAATTGAAATAATGTTTAACAATTTTTCATTCTTTATATCACTATACCACTATCTTACTACTTCAAGTCAATATACTTGGAATAGAATACACCAAATAGTTTGAGTGTTATACTTGTCCAACATTAATAATTGGTTTTACTACATGACATTAAATTTGTGTATAAACTTTTATTTTACTCAAATGAAATTAATTTTTTGGATAAATTAATATGGTAAATATAAAATTCATGTTTTTTTTTATAAAGTAATATTGTAAATATAAAATTCATGTTTCACTTTGGAAGTCATGGTGAAAACTAAATAAGAAGGTTATATATCTCCATACACCTTAACAATCAAATGGTTAAGGGATAATCTATTCTCCTATAAACAATAGAATCTCCTACACAAATATCATGACCTTAAAAATAAATTATTATCATATAAAATAATAACAATCAAATGGTTAAGGGAGAATCTCTTATCCTATAAACAACAAAATCTCCTACACAAATATCATGACCTTAAAAATAAATTA
>SNQJ01S0119042.1:0-13641 GCA_010110895.2 Picea sitchensis
ATTGACAACAACAAATTAAACATTTTCCTTAATCTATATTATAAATACTATTACATATAATCATCAAACAATATTTATCAATTATTAACAACTTTTCCAAAACAAGAGTGGTAAAGATAGCGTCTATTTAACTCTATGGGATACCAAAATTGGTGAGACGTGGGCACACAAGACTTGTGTCCCTGGATTACGGTTTAAGATCCTTACGATCCACAAAACTTGGAAAAGTATTGGTATGTTTCCAGGCCAACAATTTACATTTTAACCATGTTGTTGCAATGTTAGATTATTTCATATGTTATTAGGGAATAAAATGATGATAATGATATTAATATATGTTATGAGAGAAGATGATGAAAATAATAATAATTATTATTATACGTTATAGTCACGTTCAATGAGGCATACATATTATTTATTTATTAATTAGTTGAGAATTTAAGATCGAAACACCACGCGACTAATTCTCGTGGTTGCAAATGTCCCGCCAAAACCCAAAATATTTTGTGGTATCCTCAAAATTAAATTCCCTCCTTCCCGCCTCTTGATTCTGCCTTTGTTTTTCCCTCCTTCGTCTTCTTCAAACCCCCAATTCTCGTCTCCATTCCATTCCATTTCAATTTACACTTCCATTCCCATCTTGTCTTCATCCCACGTCCCCAGATTGAATCGCACTGCTGCCGACTGGTCGTTGTTCCTGCACCATTTTGTGCCATATTGTAGGTAACAAAGGACTATGGAGAAGGAAATGAATACCCCGGGCACCCTAGAGGTTGTGCTCGCAAATCCTTCACCCTCAGAGCCATTTGATATAGTTGTGCAGGTCGTGGATCTCAAGCCTGTAGGGAGCAGCAACACTAGATTCACGTAAACACCTCTGCACATTTGTTACTGTTTAAGATTTTGTTTTTCATCAGGGTTTGTCTTTTTGTTTTAAAAGCTATTTTTTTCACCGGGAGTTGCTCGTGGCCATGGCCATTGTCTTTAATATGCTGTAGTTTTACTGTTTGTTTCGAGTTTATATAAACTTGATCTGATTGGATGGTACAGATTTTTTGCAAACGATGGAAAGGTGGAACTTGAGTTTTGTTTGTGGGTTATTTGAATCCAACTACAGCAAGAAGACAGTGGTAGTGAGTCTATGGAATGATCTTGCAAAGAAATAAGGACAAGATTTGCTTGAAAATGTTGATAATGGACCTATAATAGCAGTAAGGGAGGCCAAGGTCAGTGATTTCTCAGGTATGTCACGCCTTACCTAATTGGCTTTGCAACAATAGCACTGGTGAGCTCTTTAGGATGTTGCAATAGTTGATTAATACAATAGTTTTTATTGGCTTTTGCAGGAGTATATTTATCTACTATAGGTAGAAGTACTATAATGATAAACCTAGATCTCCCCGTTGCTCAAAAGCTTCGCTCCTGGTAAGCATTCATAACCATATTGAACCTTGTTGTATGGCTTTCTTTTATATTTTGCTATCATCTGTTTAGTAAACACTTCCATGGAATCCTTCATACTCTATTACTTGGTAGGTATGACATGGATGGAAAGGGCTCATCTATGGCATCTGTTGGATCCACTCTTCCTGGCGGAACTCCAAGGGTTGGTTCCATATCCTTATATTCTGAGCGTGCATTTCTTTCTCAAATCATCGAGCCTTTTGTAGGTGAAGGAAAGGTTCATATTATTGTATTTCCTATGAGATCTGTTTTAGGTATTTTTTCTGGGATAGAATGTTGCTTATTTTTGCTTAATTGCTTCGCTTTTTCCCTTGTCTAGCCAACTTACTTCAATGTTAGGGTATACATCAGCTTTATTAATCATGATCAACCAATGTGGTACCGTGCTTGCAAAACTTGTAATCGTAAAGTAACTGAAGAGATTGGATCAAGTTATTGGTGCGAAGGTTGTCAGAAGCATGAAACGGAGTGCAACCTAAGGTAACCCAGCGCCCAACTCTCTATATGCATTTTCCATATGAGAACCAGAACTTAAACGAAAATTTCTATGTTTACTGCTTATTTGTTCTTATTTTAATGTCATTCAAATGATTTGACCGTAAAATGGTAGCATGCAAACAAGCATGTGAAGCTAGGGTTGATGATTTTTTTTGAATTTAGAGCAATTGTAGTAAGCTTATTTTTATGAGCATATTTAGCATAGGGCACTGCCAGGTGTAGAGTTTTTTTTCTTTCTATACTTTAGCTGTAGAATTCATCAGTTTTCCAACCTATTCTGATGAGGATGGTCCTCAAGATCCTTTTCTCGTGATTTCTCTGACTTTTCCATCAGACCACAAGTTTATATCCATTTTTATAACTGAGCCTGCGTTTTTTAATTTTTGTTTCTACTGTGGTGGTTTGTTTTAGGTGAATTGATCTAGCATAGCCAACTACCTCTTACAGTAGTGTAATTGTGGTTATAATCTTGATGAATTGATTTTATTGTTAACCCTTTCTTTCTTCTCTAAAGATTCTCAAAAGTTCGTAATGTTTCAATAACTTTCTCCTTTTCACGCTTACATGCGCTATAGGTATATTATGGTGGTCAAGGCGCCCGATTCAAGGGGTGAAGCTTGTATTTTTGCTTTCAGTGACCAAGCAGAGAAAATCCTTCGGCACACAGCAGATGAGCTTGCAGTTATTAGATCTGAGGTATAGTACTTGCATAGTGCATTACAATTAAAGTTCCAATTAGAATTGGGTTCTCTTAAAGCCTAACAATGAGCGATATTTGTGTTTCACAGGAAGCGGATCAGAAGGCTTACCAGATAGAGCTTAAGAAGGCGATGTGGGTTCCACACGTCCTTCATGTCAGCGTAGCATAAACCGAGTACATGAATGAGATAAGGCAGCGCATTACAGTTCGTTCATGTAGCCCAGTAGATTGGAGTGGTGAATGGAAGTATTTGTTAGAAGAAATCTCAAAGATGAAAACCCAAGCGTAGAGTAGGTTCCAATTTCTTTTGGAGTGCATGGAAACATGGAAGCCCAATCTGATTAGATGTCGTCGATGCATCTCATTAACAAAATTTCAAATGTGCAACTTTGATTACTACAGCTTCTATTCGTTTTTATTTTTCCTTTTTCTCCTTCAAGGCTTCGTACGAGGCAAAAGTGGATCAGAAGGAAGCCAGGAGTCGAACCAACTTACAAAAAAGATTATCGTCCTATTACCTTGCTGCATGCTTGTAATATTATATATGAATTAGTGTTTTGTTCCAATGGGAGTCGGTTTTGAGCGAAGGGGCATCCTTTTCAATAAAATAGAAGGTGGGTTTTATTTACTTACATCTTTTTTCCATTGTGCTTTGGGATGTTTTGTGCCTGGATGCTCCAAATGATCATATGGTAATATGGTATAATATTATTATCAGATACGAATGCTTATTGGACTTTTTGATATGAATGCTTATTGGACTTTTTGGACCTCTCCAGTTAGTTCTGGAATGTGAATCGTTATCTTTATTTTCTTCACTTTTGAAAGGATCTTACATGGGCATGGGATTTCTTAAATTCCATCTCCAAAATGGGCCTGAAATGTGAAGCATTATATTTACTTTATGGGTATTGGATTTCTTGAATGGTGTCTCCAAAATGGGCCTGAAATGTGAAGCATTATCTTTAGTTTATGGGTATTAGATTTCTTGAGTGGCGTTGTCTCCAAAATGGGCCTTAAATGTGAAGCATTATCTTTAGTTTATGGGTATGGGATTTCTTGAATGGTGTCTCCAAAATGAGTTTGAAATGTGAAGAATTATCTTTAGTTAATTCATTTTTGAAAGGAGATCTTACATGGATTTCTTAGTTTGTGTTTCCAAATGGACTTGGACTTTGAAGCATCCATCGTCTTTAATTTTTAAAGGATTTTACATGACATTTTAATTTGTAAATGCCAAGATACTTGAAACATATTGGATTGATTGCAACTTTTGCCAAAACCCTTAAAATAGTGGATTGATGGATTGATTGCAACTTTTGCCAAAAAAGTGCCCTTAAAATAGTGGATTGATGGATTGATTGCAACTTTTGTTGTATCTAATGGATACATAAACTAAGAGGATAAATTGTTAATAAAAAAATATGAGTTTCTTAAATATAGACCGATGATATAGATTTAAATATTGATATGGCTAGTATCTTAGCAAAGGCTAATGTACCTATCCCTCTTAGTACTGATATTGTATTTTTTTTTTTAAATACCTACAAGAAGGTCGCTATTGCGACATCTTGGAGTGTCTCTCCCATAGCAACCACGTCAAAGATGATAGCTCTTAACGTCGCTCTTCCCATGTTCTTGACGTCTCTCTTGCCACCTTCAAGACGTCGGTCTTGCCACGTTTAAGATGTCTCTATTGCCACGTATAAGACGTCTCTCTTGCCACATTCCTGACGTCTCTCTTCCCATGTTCTAGACGTCTCTCTTGCCACCTTCAAGACGTTGGTCTTGCCACATTGAAGATGTCTCTCTTGCCATGTTTAAGACGTCGGTCTTGCCACATTCTAGATGTCGGTCTTGCCACGTTCCAGATGTCTCTATTTCCACGTTTCAGACGTCTCTCTTGCCACGTTCAAGACGTCGGTCTTTCCATGTTCAAGACATCGAAATAACGACGAAATATATGTCGTTGAAAAAGAGACATCATGTGAAACGACGTTTGAGGGGGTCCATTGTTTGTCATTCTCCCGATAATATAAAGTGGCAATTGCGTCGAATGCGCCGTCAGAATTTGACCCAAATGTACTAGTCCCTGGTTCCTTTCTTTTGTAATGAGGTGATAGGGTAGGCTATCTTGGAAAAACCCTCTATAAACCGGCAGTAATATCTGGTGATTCCCATGAACGACCGTATATCCGCTACATATTTAGGTATTGGCCATTCCCTAATGGAATTTGTCTTTTCCAGATCCATGGAAATGCCCTTTGCTGAAATTATATGTCCAAGTTATTGTATCTCTTTCTGGTAGAAGTCACACTTGTTGAAATTAGCATACAGTTTGTGCTTCCTTAACGTTTGCAGCACTATTCTTAAGTGTTCCTCATGTTCCTCCTCCATCTTCGAATAGACTAGGATGTCGTTGATGAATACTACCACGAACTTGTCCAAGTACTCACTAAAAATACTGTTCATTAAGCACATAAAAGTGGTTGGGGAATTAGTGAGTCCGAATGGTATGAATACGAACTCATAATGTCTGTATCTTGTCCGAAATGTTGTTTTGTTTATGCCTTCATTTTTTATCCGAACTTGATGATAACCAGATCGTAAGTCGAGCTTTGAAAAGATCTTGGCTCCCCCCATTTAATCGAATAGGTCATTTATCCTTGGTAAGGGGTATTTATTCTTAATCGTCATTTTGTTCAATTGTCTATAGTCGATACATAATCTTAGCGTATCGTCCTTCTTTTTCACAAAGAGGACTGGTGCTCCCCAAGGTGAGACACTCGGTCTGATGTACTCTTTGTCCAACAACTCTTGTAATTGTATTTTAATTGTGTTTTTCCAACCAGTCCATCCCAATAATCATATAGTAAGATCCTAATGGTGGGATGTTCAGATCGGTATTTATACATTGACCATCTAAGATGAATTCAAAATCAGGAACAAACTCCACTACCTTTCTTTTAGTACCATTCGCTAATTGTACAACCCATGATTTTGCGTGCTTCAGTTTCTTAAGTTGGTTTGACTCAACCACACTAGGTGTAATATAACTTAATGTAGCTCCAGGGTCAATTAAAAAAGAAATTCGAGTATCATTGATTTTACCTTCAATTTCTACCACCAAGGATGGGTGGTCAGCTTGTCGACCATCTATGGCTACATTTATCCGATGTAGGCTTCTGCCCACATCTCCCACTGTCGAGGCTTCCTGCAGATTATGAACAACAGTTCTATTTGTTGAACTCAAACATGGACAGTTCCTCCTTAGATGAGGCTCTCCACATTCCCAACACTTTAATGGCTTGTGGGGGTTGTCTCCAAACTTCTTCATTCGCAAGTTTACTGGTTTACCATTGCCTTGCGTAATTGGATGGTTTGAGTGAAATTCCTTTCTCGAAAAACTTTTTGTTGTATTCCAATGAGGAGTTGGTTGGTACCCCTTCTTCCATTGGTTCATTCACTCTTGTTTCTTATCTTTCCAAGCTTTGGGAAACTTCACCTGTTGTTTGTACTGATCGTAGCATATTCGAGCTTTCCTGAACACTTCGCTCAAGGATTTGGGGTTGTCAAATTCAATTCTGTCCTTGTAGGACTGTGGTAGGCATCTTAGAAAAAGATTAATTTTTACTTTATCCTCTCCGATGTATGGTATGAACCTTAATAGTTCTAAAATATTATTTATAAGGTCCTCCATTGTTATCTATCCAAGTCGTAACTCATAGAATTCTTTTGTCTTTATTTCATAGTAACTTTCCAAAAGGTATTGTTTCTTGAAATACTTCTTAAAGTTAGACCATTCCAACTGTTTTTCATTTAGGCCCTTTGCCAATTTCAGGTCCTACCACCAAATGCTGGCCTTCCCTTTCAGATTGTAAATGGCCATTCCAACCTTCATGTTGCTGGAATAATTGTAGATCTGGAAGTATTTTTTGATGTCCAACAACCATGCTTCAGCTTCCTCTCCTGTCTTGGATTCTCCATCAAAAGTATCTTGTTTAATCTTTTTAAATTCTCCTTCAAGGTGGTCTACTTGTTTTCTTTTTCTGCCAGATTTAGTTTTTTCCTCAGCTGAAGGTGTCCCTTCTGAAGAACTATCTCCTCTTTTTGTTTCTGCCTCCGAGTTCTTGGAAGCCCTTTTGCTGACTTCTTCCTTGTGGTTATCGTCCTTTGGGCTTTTATTGGTCACTATACTACGTAACAGGACTTCATTTATCTCTTGCTATTCCTGTTGTGCTTTTTTCAGTTTTTCATTGTACACTTTGAAAATCTGTAATTCAACAATAAGGTTCCTCATTGATTCTAACACTTTCGTGGGTGAACTTCCATCACTATTTTGTCTTGTATCTCCAGGGGGTCCCTGCTGCGGGTTTTCTCCCATCCTGATATCTGCATCATCCTGAGCTGCCATAATTAACAAAACAAAATTAGCTTTTTGTTTGTAACCATCAGATTTTTGTTAGTTTTATATAAATAGAAAGATATCTATACTAAATAGATATTGTGGCCCTGTTCAGGTCTAGTGTTGTCACCTTTTTTCTCTAATACCATATGTAATGTACCTCAAAATTTACATACAATTTTTTATTTTTTTTTGGGAACATTGAATTGGTTTTGTACCCTTGAGGTCGTTCAATCACTTGTCTATCCTAAGGTACATTCGTCTTACTGCTTTCTCTCCTCTATCCTATTAACATACGGTCATTGTTTGTTTTGGTAAAGTGTTACATACGAAAACATGTCTATAATTAGGGATCAATTGTCTCATGGTAACTCAATACTATCCGCTATCTTATTCCTAAGCCACTCTAAGTCATGTAGTAATAACCACTTATAGTCTTGCTATCCTATAATGCAAGGTTAGAGGTGCCAGGCCTATAGAAGACCAACCCCTTAAGTGTAAGTAGCATTATACAATCTACAAGGAGAAAATTAAACTTATTCAGAAAACAAAGGTAAAGTGGATTAACTTTGGCCACTAAAAATTACACCTTGCATTTATAGCGCGCAGAGGGTTAAACAATGAGAGGTTAGGGATTACGATCACTGGCACACAACTCATTGGGTAATGACAAGGCCTAACCGTTTTGGTGTTTAACATAGCGTAGTTGGATTCGACATGAAACGGTGTAATGAGACCTTGCTTCACCATCAATGCCCCTAGCTACCGATACAGGTGGGAGGCGACTAAGCCTTAAAGACCTATAGGAACATTTAATACACCTAGGGAAATGTCTATTCAACACAGAGCTAGGATGGAATGCTTCCAAGGAAACATTGAGACCTTTCCCATAATCACATGGCCTATGTACAAGATGCTTCTCTCATTTTTCTCCATTCAGAGGTTACCCTGCGTCTTTCACTCTCATTCGGATTTTTGGTTTGGGTGAGAGAGGATTCACTCTCTCAGGCCATTCCATTCGCTCCCTAGTTAAGGTTTATTTTTTGTGAGGGAAAGAGAAAGGTCTCAAACCAAAACCTTTGTTGGCTCAAGCCTCGTGGTCGGGGTACACAGTTCAATCTCTATGATAAGTGCTTGGAGGTTCTTGGGGATGCTTTCCGATAGTCGTTCTGTGTGGTAAGTTTTACCTTCGGTTCTCTTTTATTTACATTTTTAAAATAAACATTCTTCTTGTCTGTGGTTCTGTGCACATCTCTGTTCTTTGATAGTGTCTTTGTTTGTTCCAGGCTACTTGTCTCTGATTTTGTGCACAACTCTGTTCTTTGATAATGTCTTCATCTTTTTCCAGGGCACTGTGTTAGGAAAGAAAAAGAGTCGGGTTCTGTTTTTGTATGGGTTTTGACTCCTATTCTAATTTATCCCTGTTACTGCACAATACGACCTGTTGGGACTGATCCATTACTCGTATATGAAGTCGAGAACTTATTCAGTTAATCCCCTTGTTATTATTCCTTGTTCTCCTCCGTTGGATAGTCTGTTATACCCTTGTTATTTTTGTGTCTTGGTTCGGTTAAGCCCGTATTATTATCTTCTGGTCTCCCCATTGGATAGTCCATTAAATTCTTGTTATTGTTTCCTGGTCTTCGGTGGCTGGATTTAGTGTTAGAAGGTAGCACCGATTTAGAAGTGAAGTTCTTCCCATTGTCGAACGCGTTTAATCTCTTCTGTTAAGTTGAATGCATAAAGGTTTATGTTTACCATGCATAGTTATTTTTTATCCCTTTTTTTATTTCTGGTATTCCTGTATTATCCCTTCAAATTATATACTGATATCTATAACTAATGATGGGCCCCTGGATGTGTGAGGGTTCCCATCAGGGAGGCACATACACCCTTTCCCCTCCAGTTCTAGGTGATGTAGCCTGACGACAGGAGGCATACATCCTCTACTTCAGTCAAGTATTCAACAGGTCCCTTTTTAGTCATTTCATATTCTATAGTTTAAATAACTTATCCTGTTGGTTATGTTTTAATACTTTTCGTTACTTCTGTGCAGGTGTAGGCATGCCGAAGCATGGGGATGCCCACCTCGCTTCAACAAAAGGTATTTGGGTTCCTACGTAGTTTCTAAGTTACTTGTCATAATTCAGACCCCATTGAGAGGTTAATTCCAAGTTCTGTGGTACGCTTCGAATTGTATAAAATAATTTCTGGGGTATCGAACCATTGCACACTGTGCACCTGGTTGGATTTTTGTAACTAGACTGTCGATTGTTAAATACAATACAGTACTCATTATATCATGTGTATTAGTTCTGTTGGGGGTTTGGAACTCTGAAGTATTTTCTCTGTATAATATAAATTTGGTTTCTGTTCTGGCTATCATATGTATTTTGTTCCAAAATTGAATCTCATTATTGGAAGTATAACCCTTTCCGAACCAAATCGGCCATGCATAGTGATTACGCCTAGGGGTTTGGTTCTTTTCAAAATTAATATGGTGGATGATTCTAGTCTTTTCGTTTATGTTTTCAATTGAAGAATTTACTAGTTCAGTTTCACGTGCCACAAGTCATTTACCTTCTGTTCTCTTTTAGTTAGAAGTGTTGAATAACTTTGATTGATCTGTTTATTAGTGAAAATTATCTTCATTACAGTTTGTGTACTATTTTCCTTTGTTTCTGCTTATCGTATAGATCTATGCATCAGAAAGGTTTTATGGTCGTCATTATTCGTTATGATTCGTGCTTTATTACCTTCTGTTTCCATTATCATTATTTTAAAAGTCTCTACAGGACTGTTTGGGTTACATAATAAGAAAATCTTTTAGCCTCTATTCTTGATTTATATTGATTAAAACCACTATGGGTCTGCTCACACGAACAAGAAATAGTATTGTCATTATGTCATAACCCGTGGTTAAATATTTGCTCACAGGGTCATCCCTTACTGTCGTATCTATCTCAATTTACGCATGTATATATATGTAAGACCTACCTGTAATGGGGTTCGGTGAGTCTTTTCCTTTCTTGGAATTATAATTTTCCTCTTATAAGGTTATCTATCCACTTAACGCTATCGGACTCTGGTATGGACAGTTTACTTAGTGGCATTCCTCCTTTGTTGCAGCATGTCCATTACTCTATATAACTATATATATAAGTTTAAAGACTATACCGGTTTATATGTCGGTCGATTAGTACTTCACTGTTGTAGAGTATACTTGTTGGATTTATGAATGTATGCTTAGTCGCAAAGGCTCATTGTTTATTAGTAGCATCCACAGGAAAAACAAAAAACAAGACAATATGTTATGGAACTTGTAGCGATTACATAATTTGTTTTGTTGTTAATACATTCCATAAAATCTTAATAATATACCTAGTATTATATCTAAATAAAAAGGTCCATTTCCAGTCAATTATTCAAAAGTAAACAGTTAGATCTTTCCCACTATTGGAAAATTTTTAAGAGATAGCGTATGCTTTTCATTGATGGCAAGTACAATAGTGAAGATGGAAGGATCAAAATGTGCATCGATGGACAAACAGGAACAACGTAGGCTCAGGAGGAATTAGTGCAGAGTCGAAATTCTTCCATGTAAGAAGGATTTGTAAACTTGAGAAGCGTCATTGATCGTTGGATCCCATCCAAAATTCCCGACAGCATGAGGGACGTTAGATATAAATAAAAACAAGAAGAGCATGCGTTGAAGAGAAGGATAGATCTCAGGCGTTAGATATGAGCGAACTCGAAAACTCGTGAGTGGAAGAACCGAGGATTTGGTGTTAAAAGTCGCGATGCACGAGGTCGCGAAGCAGTGAAGTGGTGAGAAGATCAGGACCATCCATCTGTGAAGGACACATGGTAGAGATCGAAGAGATCTCATGAACTCGGGGGTTCACAGGATAAAGGCCCAAGTATTGGGTGTTCAAAGTCGTGAGGCGCGAGGCTGCGAAGTGGCGAGAGATTTATAGCCGTCCATCTGGGGGGACAGGTGGCGAGAGATCGAGAGATCACGTGAACTCGGGAGTTTGCAGGTTGAGAGTCCAAACATTTGGCACTCCAAGTTGTGAGGTTGCGAGGTAGTGAGAGAAGGACAGTCGTCAGATTCAGATCACAGGAGGACCATTGGATCTGCGTGGGGGATCACATGTGGTGAAAGATCGTCATCTCGCTGACTAGAAAGTAAAAGGAACAATGAAGATGTGAGATCGTGATTTAATCAAGGACCGTTGGATCAAGAGGATGCGTGTAAAAATATCAGAGCACCATAAAGCTTCATCTCGGAGTTTCGCGACTCGCGACTTGGAAAGGCAAGAAACATAACCACCAAACTCATGAGATGTGAGATCACGATAAGATCCTGACCGTCAATACACCAAAAGATGTGGACCATTGATCTGAGCTCCATCTCGGAGCCTCGCCTATCGCGACTTGGAGTGAAGAGAACCTCCTTCACAGGAATCATGAGATGCGAGATTGCGAGGAGATCAGGACCATTGATTCATCAAGATCATGAACCATCGATCAGGGTCGATGAAGATCATAAGTTCGCAACAAAAGTGCGAAATGGGAAAATAACGAGAATACTCTTCAGAGTTAATCCAACGATGCAGGTGAACTTGAACAAGATCAGAGGGCTACTATTGCACGACACAGTGAAACTGCCAGTAACCATTGATGGTTACTACCAAAGGATGCGAAGAGACTTCGGTGTGATTTCCAGAGGAGCAGAAGAGTCACATGGAATCTACCAGTGGAATGAAGACGACTCGTGGAGGTGATTGACAACTGGATGGGATTGAGGCTGTAACTGAAAGAGAGAAGGTGAGCTCGACTATCACAGAGAAGACAAAGAGTCTCAACTGCCAGAGAGGCCGAGGAATCTCAGCATAACACCCAGTGATACTAGACATGCAGGGTGAACCACCAGAGAAGCTGAAGAGTCATGATGACGATCAGATAGATAACTCGAGAGGTGGAGGATAATGACGGAGAGTATGCATGCAGAGGCATGGATAACATTGAATGCACAAGGTGCACAGACTCTATAAAGACACCGTACAAAGAAGATATTGGGTTGTTGTTGCTGTTAGAGGCTGTAGTGAGTGTTGTTGGTATAGGTGATTCAGGTGTGAAGAAGGAGGAGAGTGTAGCAGCTGCATAGCACAGAAGAGGAACTGTGCAGAGAATGGAGATGGCACACAGAGAATAAAAAGCAGAAGACCAGACAACGCAAGTGATGTGAGTAGAAAGGCAATGAGGCAGACAGAGCAACGAAATGTAGCAGAACAGTGATAAGTCGGGTAAGCCATTGTTGAACATTATATCACTGTTATAAGTTTCAGAAGAAAAGATTTATATTTTAGGGTAGTTGGGAGGTGTTAGGGAGGACTGTTGTCCTCAGAGGTTCAAGTGGGTGCTTGAACACAGGGAGTTGGTTCTCCCTTCTAGTTGGTGCTAGAGAAACCAGGGAGTTGGTGCTTCCTTCTAGTTGGTGCTAGAAAAACCAGGGAGTTGGTGCTTCCTTGTAGTGGGTGCTAGAGAAAACAGAGAGTTGGTGCTCTCAGCAAGTTTCATCTTGCTAAACAGAGGTTGTAGCCTCATTATGAGTTGGTGCTCATATGTATGATAATTTAAATATTGTAACCATTACTTATCATATAAAGAAAAAGTGGTTTTTACCCTGTATGGGTTTCCTCAGGAAATATCTGTCTCTTTGTTTCTCGTATATGTGACTGATGCTGAATGTGGCATTGTTTATTTCCCTGCATTATTGTGATCATCATTTAGTGTCTCAACAAAAAGTTTAAAAGAAGCATAATTGTTTAAGCACAGTAACAACTGATTCACCCCCCCCTCTTAGTTGTCCAACAATTGGTATCAGAGCCGGCCCCTTTTATCTAAGGGTAGATCCTAGAGTTTAAACATGTCAAGCCATGAAGGAAACTCAACCAATAAGTCCCCTCTGTTCAATGGAACAAACTTTACCTTTTGGAAAGTTAGAATGAGAACATACATAATGGATTTAGGTGCAGATGTATGGGATGTGGTAGAGACTAGTTATGTAAAGCCAGTTGTACTAGCTAATAAGGATGACAAACTAGAATTTATCTTCAATGCTAAGGCTATGAATTCTATCTTGAGTGGGTTTGCAGAAACAAAATTCATAAAAGTTATACATCTAGGAACTGCCAAAGAAATGTGGGACAAACTCATTAACAGTTATGAAGGTAATGAGAAGGTAAAGGATGCAAAGCTTCAGACCTATAGAATACAGTTTGAACAGCTGAATATGAAGGAAGATGAAACTATTGGAAAATAATTTCTGAGAATAGAAGAATTGGTAAATGGAATGAAGGAACTTGGTGAAACAATTGGAGAACCTTCTTTAGTTCAGAAAATCTTGAGATCTCTCCTAGATAGGTTCAACCCGAAGGTCTCTGCTATAGAAGAACTTAATGATCTGAAAACCTTACAGTTTGACCAACTTCTCGGAATATTGACTGCATATGAAATGAGAATAGTTAAAGATAAACCCACCTCCAGAGAAGCATCATTTAAAGAAGAC